>JAPDSC010035128.1:301358-320817 GCA_026290005.1 Latrodectus geometricus | reverse complement strand
TCTTATTTACATTTTTTGTTCTATAACTGTATCTTTCAATTTTAAAATCGTTTTAAAATTGCAAAATGACTATGTTTGTTTGGTATTTTTTATATTAATTTATTATTAGTCTTTATTTTGAAATTAAAGTAATTTGTGTTTTCTCAAATTTCCAATGCTGAATATAAAATAGTTTGTTCTGTGTGAAAATACATTTATTACATTTTTCAAACATATCAAAACATCAATATTTCATTATCCGTATCAAATTCATGATAAGAAAATGTTAACATTTTTGTACAATACTTAAAATTGTGTTTTGTCTATACTTTGAATAATGGAAGTATATATGTGAAGTATCAAAGTATATAGACAAAACCTTTAAATCTATGATTTGTCTATAATCTACGATGTGTCTTAATAGAAGATGCAGCTTATTTGGGAAAGCTGTAAAGCTGATAAAAATACGGACGTATATGCTTGTATTAATATTGAAATCAAGATCTTTTGATTTTAATGTTAATAAAAGATTCTTTCAAAATATTCTTTTGAAAGTAGTATTTTCTCAAAATATGCCACTAAACACGAAATCATTAAATAATTATTTCTATACCTAAAAAATGTGCTTTGTAATACATGTATTTTGATATACCTTTGTACCTTATAAATTATAATAAAATTTTCAAAAAATGGTATATTTACAAGAAATTCATTCTTCCCCCCCCCCACTCTTTTTCAGGTAGTGGTTAATGGTTTTAAAGTGGGAAAAATAAATCAATAATATGTAAAGATACTTATCGAATGAAGTAAAAAGAAAAAAATAATTAATTAAATTTATTAAATATTCAAATAAAGTTACTATAGAAACCAATTCCGATTTTTTCTTTTAAAATTTTGCTAGTTTAAAAACGTATTTGAGATGAACTCAGAAATTTTTTTGATAGGTGCTGTAGAGAGGTAGGAAAATTTAATGCTTGGATTTAAAATATGAAATGATTTCTTTTCTTCCAGGAGATTTTTTGCTTATTAATTACAAGCAGTTTAGTATAGGATAAAGTTTAGACAATAGAAAAAAAAAACGGAGTTGTCTATTAATATAGCATAATTTTCGACGATTTTTAAAAGGGAACTAAATCAAGAATATTCTATTTAATGTTTGTATGTAATATTTAAAAGTAAAAATCCACCCTTTATCTACTATAATTGAAGGTATTCATAGGTCTTCCGAAATCATAACTCTCCTTAAAACTAAAATTGCTGTGGAAGGTTATTATCAATTGTAACCCCGGGTAAAGTGTCTACCATATGGAAAATACCAATCTGTAATAATCTCAGTATCAACCAACTGATAGAGGAGGAATTTAAGAAATAAGCCCTAGATAAAAATATTCATGAAAAATTGAACATAAAAAAATTTTTTACGTTGGTTTCCGCATAGTTAAATCAACTACACAAAAAAAGAAAACCGTATCAGAGTTTGTAAATAAATCATTAAATTACTTGAAGATAATAGATAAAACAGTATCTCTAAAATTATTACTGTTGATGAAAGGTTTATACCATTTTTTGACATTCTAATAAGGAAATGAACTATGTGTCTTTGATGATGTTTACACTTCCACACACACACAAAAGTGAAAAGACTACAAGCCATGAGAAAAGTAATCTATACTGCTTTTTTTCAGAATACAGGATTAATCTAAATGATCGAGTTGGAAGGACAAAATACAGTCACACTTACGTTTTGTCTCTTCAAGTAATTAGTCAACAAATGAATGCTGGAGAATTGATGTTTCACAATGTCAATTCATCTTCTCATTCAACAAGATACACAATTAAGTTTCTTGAATGAGAAAACATTATGCATTCTGTTCACCTAATCAAGTTATATCAGAGTGGTTTCTCTTATTCGAATATAAATCCAATCAATAAAAATTATAGAGATTTTCAAATATCTCCATAAGAGAAATTTAAGAATAAATGAATGTTTGAACAAATATTTGCTGTGACTATTGATAAAATATTTAGAAGTGAAATATCATGGGATTGATTTATTTTTAACGTTTTGACATGAAATTGTGAAAAGCCTAACAGGTAAAAGGTGTAGTAAGTTTTCATTAGGAATCTACTGTATATTTGCTTCACGGCAGAATGTTACGAAAATAGAATTCCTGTATTGCAAGGGAGGAAAACCTGGAAAATCCCAAGAACCTTTTCTTAAAAAAATGCACTATCCTCTCTGCAGAGGTACAATATGTAACTACCATTGTTGAATCATTACTGGAATCGAACACGAGACTAAGGAGCTCTATCCAACATTCATATGGCAGTGAGCACTGTTTTTGATGTTTTGTAACGTAATGGGAAGCATAACAGCCAAAGACCGTTCTAATACATTTTAATATCGCTTAAATAACTTGAGATATGACTTTACACAGATAATGGGCCGAATTCACGTCGCAAGGGACGAAACCCAGAAAATCCCAAGCACTCAAACAGACAGACATGTATATATTAGGATCATAACATATGTATTACGTAACATTGGATAGGATCGAATTCTGCGCCATATGCTCCGAAGAACGATGTTCTTCTACTAGAGCATGGTGAACCGAAGTCTTTAATGCTTGTGAATAATCTCTAAAATTTTTCTTATTTAGCAGCATCTTTTGATATTTGTTAAGTTTTACACAAATGAAATATCGCCTTTAAAAGCCTTGATAAGCATTTGGTGATATTGCTATGAATGAAAGCATTGGTTTCACAAATACCGATCCGGAGATTCGTCCTTGTGCACTTACGCAAGTTTATGCTTTGTGTCTGATGAACTAGTCGTCAAGTGGCTCACTATGAGCTGTTACCAACGATCCAAACTGTGTCATTTCCCTTACTTACCAGACCTTGCACCATCGGATTACCACCTTCTCAATCATCTTCGTGGAAAATCCTTCTCCATTGAAACAGACTTGCACCAAGCACTTAAGGACCCCGAGTTTTACCCCAAGAGGATTGCACAACTGCAGATTGCACATTTGCAGAAGGTGCTGGATTTCATTTTTGTCAAAAATTACAAATTCTAAGCATATAAAGTATTAAATTTCTTAATTTAAATGCTCAAAAAATGTTTTAAGTATTTGCAACTGAAAAAAATAGTGCAAATGCTACAAAAATTAATGAAAAATATTACAGACTATAAATTAATCAAAATATAGTTATGAAATTATTGATAATTAAGGATAATAATTAAGACAGAGAATTTTCACGATGTATTCGAAACACTTTAATCATATTTAATTAATGTTAATATATATTGTTACTATCATGGGATAACATTATTTTATTTCAACAAATGATCGGATAATTTGTTGTATTCTCTTAGCATAAAAATTATATATAAATTTGGCATATAAAAATAAGTCCTTAAAAATATTTAAAAATATAATTTAACTTTGATATTTAGATTAACAATTATTGAAGTGAAATAAGGAATTCAAATACTATTACAGTTTAATTATTCAGTTTTGAAAAAACAATAAAAAAATCAGAAAAGTGAAAAGAAACAATGGAAACACAATTTGGCAATACTTTAGCAAATTTTAGTAATTAGCAGGATATTACGTGGGAATATAAAACAAATATCAGAATAATCTATTCATTATTTTATTCAAGCTAAAAAATAGTAAGGAATAGAAAAATCACTAATGGAGTAAGTAATAAAATAAATTATGAATAAATAAAATTTTCTTCTTTAATTTTCTATTTTATACAATGTGTTATTTTATACCATATAATGTGTAACAAATTTAAATAAAACTTATAGAGAAAACAAAAATTTTTTAATTCCAAGTACGCGTACGTAACTTGATAAGTAACGATAAAATTTAGAAGTTAATCTGTTAATGATGGAAAGAAATTTTTTCTAAAATTTCTAATTCATAAAATGTTTTAAAATAAATTTGAAGTAATTAACATAACTCATAACATAAGAATGAAACTCTTATTGATTGATTATAGTATAAAACACATGAGTAAAACATTGTAGATACTTCATTCATAAATAAACAGTTTGAGATTGGTGGAAAAAATGCAAAATGTTCCTACTGCTATTTATAATTAAAAAAAAAAATATTATATAAGAAGGAATTTCTTAAATATGTAAAAGCAAATTGGGGAAATTTTTATGATAAAACATTAAAAAAGCAGTAAAGTGTATTTTTTTATTTAAAAATTGATTTTATAAATTATAGATACTAATAATTGAAGTATATAATTCATTGATTAATGTATAACATTACATCATTATCAATAGAATGAAATACTTCCTTAAAATATCTTATAAAAAAATTCAAAAAGTTGCATTTCTGGGCTTAAATTTTGCAATTCAGATTGTTAATGAAGTATAGAAAATTAATTAACCGATGAAACTCTATGGTTTTCCTTAAAGAAGTGATGCATAATGAATTATCGTTTTAGAGAAAAACTTTCCCTTTCAAACAAACAATTCTTAAACCTTTCTATAAGATCAGCATCAAAAGAACATTCCCTCTAAACATACTAGAATGATCACTTTCCATTATTAATGACCTTTCAGAATTTCTTTTCCAGAATTATTTCTTCCCGTGGAAAGTTACCTTGAGGGAAGTAGTTTTCGAGTGAACGTCCTTATGTTGAGATTTTAAGATCCTCGAACGCAGACAACAAACACACCGTCCGTCACATTACCAGCGATTATTGCCTCTTATTATTTCCCCATCAGTCTTCTTTTGTGACATTTAGAGACCTGCTGTTCCATATCAACCTTCCCAAAAAACCCTTCCTATCAACCTCTCCTCTCCTTCCATCCGCGCCAAAAAGATACGACAACGTTCGCCAAGACATAGTCCAGGATTCAGGCTGGCTCCTCTCCAGTTCCGGAGAAAAGACAGGAAGGCTGGGTCTAGACCTAATTAGGAATTTAGGTTTTCAACTACTCTTTCGGAAAGAAGAAAATGGAAAAGATAGGAGAGAAAAAAATAGGAATGTTAGGATGGACCCAAAAGTATGAAGTCTCATCAACTGGAGGATTCGCTGTGACAGTTTATGAGCGATCTGAATGTTAGTGATGATGACCAGGTTGGATAAATTGGATTAGGTTGATGCAATTGAAAAGGGAAATGGATATATAAAAGGGAAAAAGATGTTATTTTCATATATAGAAGAGTGGCGCAGTGTAATTTCCAATTTAACTGACTTTTGAATGTAGCGTTCAAAAGTAACTGATATTGAAAAAGTTTTGCATAAAAAATTTGTCAGCATAGTATTAAGATAACCAAAAATTTATATAAGCAATTTTTATTAGAATATATTATATTGAAAAACCATATTATTTATTTAGCAAATGCAGATTAAAGTATACTTCATCTTTTAACCAGTATTAATTATTCTGAGTACAGATGAATTATCTATGTATGTATTAAATCAGACAGATTAAATATTATGGTAAATGATCGACTAAAATCAATTATTACTTGAGGGAATGTTTACGATTTTTAAATTTGTGTTTGGCAGATAAAAATTCCGGTTTATTTTTTTATCAAGTTCATTTTACAGTTTTTAATAAATATTTACAACTATTAGGAGAAATTCAACCATGAAAGAAAAATAAATCGACTGCCTTGACGTCTGTAGTTATAGATGTTGGGAGAAAAATAGTAAATTTAAACTCTTATTTTAAAAATGTAATTACATCTTATTTTTAAAAGTTTTGTGTAGGACGTTTGTTTTAATAATCTTCAAGTTATAAATGATTCAAAATTTAAGATCACAAAATATTTTAAAGCACAAATAATGGCTTGCAATATAAAGAGTCGTTACAATGAACAGAAAGATTACAGTTCTCAGTTTACAGTTGATAGACAATGAACAGAAACATTTACAGTTTGCCTATAAGATTTTATTAAGAAATAAATGCAATTCTAAATTCAGTATATTTATATTAAGAATTCTGAATAACTGATCTGCTCTGGAAATACAATTATCACTTTAAAATTTTTATTACTAGAATCAACCTAAGATGAAAAATTCAATCCTGTAAAAATAAGATATTGAAAAATTATAATAAATGTGAAAATTAAGTTAAGTTTTTTTGTATAGAAGGAACCTTTCCCTCAACAAAGTAGAATAAAAAAAAATTGGAAACATATTTGCACTGTCATAGCAACATAAAGTGAAATTTGATTTGACTGGAAGATAACAATTTGTAAAGGTATTTGAAACTTTTGTAGGTCATTATGAGATTTCAGTCCTACACAAATATTTTGTTCAGAACTAAAAAATATGCAAAATAATTTATACGAAAAACTAATCAATAGTTATGAAATGTCTTGCATAATTAATAGCTAAACTATTTTTACCAAAAGTTTTTGATATATTCACTCAAGCTTGAACAGAATTTATTTAAAAAAATCAAATCATAACAAACTATTATTTTTATTTATTTTTACAGCTATTATTATTTTTTTGATTCATTAATCGTAAAATTTTTCTCCCATTGAGAATTTGTAAGCTATTTATACAAAATAAATTAAGTGAAATAGAATTACTTTTAAATATTTATCTCCCAGAAATAATTGCTTTCACATTTAAAGCATATTGAAACTACGGATAAAGAATTGGCTTGTTACTTGAAAGACGATACAATTGCTTAGATAGCATATCACTCGAAGTTTTACCCAACAAAACCGCCTAATTTTGCAGAAGCTTTGTTTCCCTTTCGGTTTCATCACTAATTTTGGATACAAAAACTACAAAAATTCCAAATGGCAACAACGTTGGGAACAAAACACAAATGACAAAATCTATTTTCTCATCGGTCTTCCCTCAACGGTTCCCAGTCAACAACGGATTTTTAAGAAAGAAATTAGACTCATATTACTCTATTTCTGCTTCGTTAAATTATCGGTATCTTTGTATTGTTTTGGGAGCGTCGTTTGCAGGAAATAGAAACCTTGCCTTCTTCATCATATTCTATCTGCTCTTTGTTATTTTTTTACCCTCCCATCTCTTACTCTTCTTTTTTTTTTTCCAGATTTTTCTTCGTGTTATCTTTCTGCCGAATCTCTGTGTTTTCGTGCGGTGAAAGGAGAGTTCAATTATTGCATTTGTGCTGTTGCTACGACACAATAAATTGCGGATTCGAATTTCGCTACCTTGCTGTTGTTTCCCTTTCTGTTCCCCAACCCCGTCTGACAATCGGGGCTGCACAAGACGCGAAATGTAAATTTATCGGTCACCATACTTATTTCTCATGGGAAATTGTGGGGACAATCAAAACGTAATTCATTATTTTATTTTCTCATTAAGCTTTTTCGTTCAAGCCACATTCACAGAAGTAATAAAAATTCAAACTTTCAACAATTAGAAAATTTTTAGTTATTAAAAATTAAGTCATTTAGAAAATTCACTAGATTAGTTTGAACTTTTCAAAGATACGAATGAAGCAATATCAGTAATTCTCTAAAATTTACAACTTTTTAAGTTTTGTATATTTATTTCTAACAAAATGAAATTACCATATTGCATGAAATTATGATTGAGTTTCAAATTTGAAGTCTGAAACTTTATCTAAATTGTAGATAATTCATTTTGAATAGTAGCACTAATAACTAATTTTGTGATAACAACAAAGACAATATTCTTGATATTGTTACCACCATATAATTAGTACTTACATTTTTCTTTTTAATCAAAAAACATATTTATCTACATCTGCGCCTACATAAAAATAATTTAAAAAATAATTCACAGGAACTTTATAATTCACTGTTACAAAAAGTAAGGAAAATATTTTGATGGTTTTCTATGGTTTGATTACAATTAGGAGCCAATTTGGAAAATGTCTCTAAATTTATTTTAAAAAAGTGGTTTAATTAAAAATATTGTTTTGAATACTTGTGCTAGAAATGCGATTCAGATGATTAATGCATTTCTAAGTACTTACATTTTACTTCATTCGCTAAAAAAGGCATTAAATTGTGTCATAAAACTAATGATAAATGTATCATAAACTAATGAAATAATATTTCTATTTTTGATCACAATATTAACTAAAACTAAAATGATAATGAAAGAATGGTATAAAAATATGATAAGCGAAAGAATGATTTACTGAAGCAATATAGAATAATTCCTCTTTAAATAAATTATATAATAATAATTTACTATTATTAAAATGTATTAAAAATTTAATTAATATTAAAATCGTTCGTATTTGATATATAGATTTAACTATAGCAGAATATAAAAAACGTTTTGAAAAATTATTTCAAAATGTTCATTATTCTGCTATAACTAAATGTTACAGAACAAAAATGTTTCTTTAAAAAAAGGTTATATTTATAAACTTTATATAACTTCCTTTTTAAATTCTTATTTATATTGTTAATTAATAAGAAATTTAAGAGAACCGATTTATTTCTATTTGTGAAGAAGAATTGCATAAGCCTTTTAACGAAAAAAATTACTGAATTTTTTTGTAGAAAAAGTTATAGTTTATTATTTCTGCTTTGTTAAATAACTCGATTTATTATTTGAAAATAATATTCATCATCCAACTTCACAAAATTTAATAATTTGATATTGTGCTTAATTATATGATTTCTTCTAAAAAATTTTAAAATCTAAATACTTTATCATTTACTTAAGATAAACCTTCCAGAGTACCAACTGCACAATATTTTTATCCTGCATTCACGTGACTTGATAATACAAAACACATTTTCTTATGAAGTTCCTTTGGAATTCTAAGTATCGACATGTTAATGTATTGATAGGAAAAACAAATGGCATACCAGTCGAAATTTTTCAAACAGAGCAAGTTAATAAGGAAAAGTAAGACAGCTTAATTATTGAAAATATTAATATTTTATTTGTTTAATAGTTACAAACTACCATAGAAGGAAAAAAATATACAACCCAAAAAGGCAGTACCAGACATATTTTGTACATCCATTTATGGTGGATCATCATTACAAAACGGAAACAAATCTAAATGGGGAAAATTGGGGATTCGGAAACATAAAACTACTCAGAGAACACTAAATATCTCCATATAACCCGAAGAATCCCCACCATGACCTTGTCGACGCCCATCTTTAATGCATATGTTCCCGCTGTCATCTGTGAGACGAAAGTCTTGCACAGTAAATTTGCTCCATCTGGCGTAAGGGAGCGTCACGTACCTGATCAGCCAGGAATTGCCGTAAAAGTAATAAATTCCTGGTAAGCATCGTAGAGATTTTTAAGAGACATGATAATCAACCATCGTCTGAGAACGTTATTTATGGTATTAATAGATTTAAGGTTTTTTTAGTATTCCATTCGTTACGATTCCTCTAATCAGTGGCATAACAGAATTATAGAAATTTGATGATATTTTTTTGAAAAACCGAAACAGATGTCCTTTGCTACTATTGATTTATTTCAAGTAACAGGATTGTGTGATGTGCTAAGGATCTTTAATTAATAACTAATATTTATTTATAATAATTGCAGTGCTTCACTATACAATTTTTACTTAATAAAGACATACTTTTACAATTTTAAGAGAAAAATACGATTATAAGTATCACTATCTACAGTTCTATAAGTATCACATAATAACAATAAAGACAGTGTAATTAAAATTTAAACTAAAGTGTAAATAATGCAAAACTATTTTGAATTTCACCAATATTCACAAAAAACACAGCAAAAATCAAATAAACTCTCCAATATAAAAGAAATAAATATTTTCTTAAAATTAAATTGCTCATCATACCTTATGATTCTTCTAAACTTACAATATATTCTAGAGTTTTTATAATATATCACCTTGCTATGAACTTCTCTGAAGCTAACTTTTGAGCAAAATATATTCCTATCTAAAATTAAGTTTCAACAACTTTTCTAAAGTATAAAATCATTGAAATATCAACTTTTCAATGATTTTATACTTTAGAAAATGATTTTATATTTTAGAAAAGTCAAGTTGATATTTCAATGATTTTTATACTTTAGAAAAGTCATCACTATTAAGCTAAGCTTGGAGAATTTATAAACTTTATCAATAATAAATGAATTAGAAACTGCTGCAAACCTCAGTTATCTTTGGTAATGTTTAATATAACGTATTTCTAATTAATTTTAATAACATTGCATGATAAAAGATTACGATTATTACCTCAAATCTCACAAGATAATTAATGGTGGTACACTGCAGCAGATTCGATTAAAGGATAAGGATTTGGCAAATTTAAACTATCTTCAAACTCAAAATAAATGTATATTTTACATTAATGTCATAAAAAACTAATGAGATTAATATGGAAACTCAAGCAACACGTTTATGATTTTGAAATATTAGAAAAATGATATGTAAAATATAAATCAGTAGTGTATTAATATGTATGAATTAACATGCATATATAGAGGAAATTGAGAACTCTCTTGATTTAATTTTATGTGAATGTTATTTTGAATTTAACTTTCTACAATTTGATAACCATGCCTTACATTTATTAATTTTTTTTATCCGACTCCTCTCGACGCAAAGTATATAAAGAAAATTCCTGAGTAATTATTGTACTTTAACACTAAGCAGTTTCTTAATGTACTGAACTAAAAATCAAATACGGTAGAAGTTATTTCAGCTTGTATAAGGAATACTTTCAAATGTATTTGTAGATGAATAATATTTTTTTCACTCCCCAACGTCAAATTTGGGGAGTTTATCAATGTGCTGAAAAACGTATTGTATAGAGCAGTTTGGATTTACAAAAAACTATTTATTTAACGTAAATAAAGTATTAATCGCATTTTTGAAGAATAAATTGCTATTACTTGTAAAATATCAGTAATAAAATTGCTATAACTTGTAAATATCAGTAAATAAAGATAAAAAATATCAAGACTATAAATTTTTATAATGGTATATTGAGGTTTAAAAATGGATTTATTTTGTTATAATTGTTGAAAAAATCCGTCTCTAGAAATACAAAGTTACAAGATTTTTTTTTAAACTTTTAAATATTCAATAAATTTTTTTGTTGCTATATAAAAAAAACTTTTAAATAAGAAGTGTTTCATTTAAATACAAACATCAATCCTTTTGTTAAATTATTCTAAACTGGTTTCCCATTTCAAATGTCATTTAATTATTTAAATTTAGTCGATTGAATATAAATTTTTTAAAGAATATTTTGGCATAAACACGTTGTCTCTTTTTTTTAATACGCTATTTGATTCATTTCTAATTATTTCTAAATTTGACATTTTACTTCTCATTCAGATTAATTTAATGCAACTTAAGACAAAGACAAATTCTCATTTATTTGTTAAGTTTTAAAATGTGAATCTTATGTACTAACTATATAATTTTTAACATATATTTCATTATTTAATACTTGTAACATTTTTTTCATTAGAAAATAAAAATTTATTCTTTTGTTTGAATTTTACCTAAAATACGATAAATTATATACAAAACTTATTTTATTTGATAATTTTCTAATGTAATTTTAGTCTCACTGCAAAAAAAGTTGAAAAAAGCGTGAGAAACCAAACACACAAAATTTATATTTTATTGAAATTTTAACTTTAATTCTCAAATGTCTAATTCTGCATTATTTATATGAGAACATAACTTTTTATTAATACTTAATGCAAAGTTAGTTTCAATTGTTCAAGACGTAAGCTCATTTCATCGGCAGTAAATACATTTATAAGTATAAAAACGTATTTTACATACTGCAAGATATGGAAATCTACCATAAGTATTAAAGATTGAATAAGACAAGAACAAAAATTAAAAAAGGAACTAGAGAAGAGAGAATATACAATACGAAATCCTTTCAACTAGAATCTGATTACTTGATCACTGTGATCTACACTTCATTTCAGGAAACAATCCATCATTACCCATAAGTGCAATACCACAAAAAAGTCATTTATTTTATTTTTTAAATTATTATGTGTGTGTGGTTGCCTTAAATTTTACTTCCTACGCATAAGTATAGGTTAATATACATTTAAGCAATCGAGTTAAGACAGATTGTGGCTTTTATTTTAATGGAAATCTTTTCATACTTAAGAATAACCAATGATTTCCAAGGCACTGAATGAATTACTCTTGGGTTGGGCGCGACAGAAAATGTTTGGATATCTTTTTCCTCCTTCATATTAATTTTCTAACCTCAATAACTAGAAACTTTAGTTTACGGTTTAAGAACTGCTTAAATATTGAGTAGTGATGAGATAAATGAACTAAATGGATTATGAGAAAGTATTAAAATATCCAATTATTCATAATATTTATAAAAAATTTTGAGCTTGATTTTATTATTAAATAGATCGCTATTATATTATATCTATAAAGTAAGACTATTACAATATAACTAATATAATTACAAAATAAAACAAGTGGACAATTTATTATGTAAAACTTATTCAACACAAAATTCTTAAGTTTTTTTCAAAATAAATTCGTACGAAAAATATTTTAATCATAATATAATTTTAAACACAATTTCACATACCTTCATTAGAGAATTATTTTATACTTATATTTCAATTACAATCAATATTAATAAAAAACGCTATAATGAAAATAAATTAAAATGAATATCAAATTTTGCTTGCAAAATACGTCTCATACTTGAATTAAATTGATGTCCTTTTAATGTAAGTTTTTTAGTTATACTTAATTAAACACATTCGAGTAAAAAAAATAGTCTAATATAAAATTATATGATTTTGAAAAACGTTCAGCGATGAAGATATCTTCCTCTTATATGTTGCTAATGTTCGATTAGTATTTTATTTCATTTATTTTTTACCAATATATGCATTTTTTAAAGAATAATCATGCACCTCCTTGAGGTTTTTCCTTCGAAGGAGAGAAAATATTATTTATATCTCATTTTAAATCTTAATATACACTACTGGCCATTAAAATTGCTACAACAGGAAGAAATGCAGATAACAAAATGATATTTATTGGACAAATATATTATACTAGATATAACAAGTGATTAAATTTTCAAAAAATTTGGCTAGATAGATCCTGAGAAATCAGTACCCAAAACAACCACCTCTGGCAGTTATAACAGCAGTTATACGCCTGGGCATTGAGTCAAACAGAGATTGGATTGCATGTACAGGTACAGATTCCCATGCAGCTTCAACACGATGCCACAGTTCATCAACCGTAGTGACTGGCGTTTGGTGACGAGCCAGTCGCTCGGCAACCATTGACCAGACGTTTCCTATTGGTGAAAGATCTGGAGAACATGCTGGCCAGGACAACAGCCGAACATGTTCCGTATCAAGGAAGGTCCGTACAATACCGGCAACATGCGGTCGGGCATTATCCTGCTGAACCTGGATTTATCTGAAAAGATGACGTCTCACCATTCGTGCGCCCAGATTCGTCGTTGATCACACCATTGAAGGCGCTCTTGTCTATGATGCAGCGTCAAGGGAAGCCGCAGCCATGGTCTCCGAGCTGAGAGTCCATACTGCTGCAAACGTCGTTGAACTCTTCATGTAGACACTTGTTGTCTTCCAAACGACACCGTTTCTTGACTCACGGCTCGTGACGTGGTTGCACGATCCATTACGGCCATGCGGATAATATGCCTGCCTTCTCAGCTGCTAGTGATAGGTGGCCGTTGAGATCCCGCATGGCGTTCCGTATTACCGTCCCGAACCCATCAATTCCATATTCTGCTAACAGTCATTGGATCTCGACCGACGCGAGCAGCAATACTGCGATTAGATAAACCGCAATCCCGGTATGCTAAAATTCGATTTTTATCAAAGTCGGAAACGTGCTGGTACGCATTTCTCCTTCTTACACGAGGCATCACAACAGGGTCGTTTTTCACCAGGCAACAACGTTCAAATGCAATTTGTGTATGAGGAACCGGCTGAACAATTTCCTCATTTAAACACAATGTAGGTGTCGCTACTGACGCCTGCTTTGTCTGGATGCGCTGAAAAGCTTATCATTTGCATATCACAGCACCTTCTTCCTTTCGTATAAATTTCACGTCTGTAGTATGTCGCTTTCTTGGTGTAGCAATTTTAATGGCCAGTAGTGTATATTGTTACATGATATAGGTACTTTGTGATTTTATTTAGAATTTGTTTTTACGCATACCTTATTAGTAGAAAAATACAATTGTGGTTCATTTTCTACAAAAACTCATTTTGTTGTAATTTGATCAAAGTGTATTAAAACTGTTGAATGATACGTTATTTGTATACAACCAAAAGCTTCTTCTTGTAAATTTTTTAAACCTCGAATAATTTTTATATATTAATATATGAATAAATGTATGGATATCTTTTTTCATTATGTGTGTAAAATATAGCTTTTTCACCTTAATGTACAAACCAATTTTTAGTTATTGAAATATTTTTTAATTCTATAAGTTTCTTCAGTCATATTTTTTTGTTTCTACACTTTGTGTAACCTAATAAAGTTTCGATAGAAATGAAATTATAGGAATTTGCCATGTGATTCTTTCTATGAATGCATTTTAATTAAGCTAAATTTTTCACTATATCTGGTTAGTGATTAGTCAAGCGTACTTGAAAAAGAAAATTGAAGATATAATTGTTAAAGGTTATATAACTTCTGACCTAATTTTTATGGTATCTTTGAGTGGGTGTATCTCAATTGTTAAATTGTTGATAACCATCGATAGTCGCAATGCTAATAATTATCTTGATTATTTCAAAGTGTAATATCATTGAGAAAACCTTAGAAAGCCTCGAATTTACAAGAATGAGAAAAAATTTGTTCTCTCATTTGTTGTATTGTGGTTTTAAAGTTTTATTTGATCTCATAATTTGATGTTTGCTGTTTCTATTTTTAAAAAAGAAAGATTTATCTAACTGAGTGCCTAATAATAGTTACTGTTGATTTATTTTAGATTATTCTTATAAAATTGTGTAATACTTTTGATAATCTGTTTACTAATTTAAAATTTATTGGAGTTCATTTTATACATTTCCTCTATGGCTGTTAAACAAATGACCATGAACAAATGAGCGATTGTTTTTTACTAATAAAGTGTGATGAACAATGACCGTACCAAAAAGTGTTTTCCATCTTGTATTCTCTATCATTATAAACAACAATGAAGAATCACTTTCATCAACCATTTGTAATATTTTTAATCGCACAGCGAACGTTTTTAAGAAGTATAATATAACACATATTTTAGTTTCATTTGCAGATTATACCTAAATATATTTTCATTTTTAAAATCTTAAAATATGATCGTAAAATAAAAATATTTCAATGGTTGTAATAAATTAGAATAACTTGTTCTAAAATCTCTTGAGAGTATTACAATACTTTTCACTGAAGAATATTTTAAATGGAAGTAAGGTTCAAGACGTATGACTTAATAAACTGGAAAAGAATAAATAAAAAAAATTGTTTCTATAAACTCTGTTTCTCATTTAATTTTATTTATTATCACCAAAGGTAAGTTTCCAATATGTTTCCACCTACATGCTATTGGAAAAAAAATTAAAATCTTTAAAAATACTATGCAAGCTCATTGCTGATGCCTGCAAATACACCTTCCACTATTTTATATCTTTTAAATGTGCTTCAAATAATAAAAGTGATACTCAATAAAAGGAATGAATAAATCAAGGAATCTTACCATTAAGCATTATTAAAATC
The DNA here is from genome assembly GCA_026290005.1 of Latrodectus geometricus. NCBI lineage: Eukaryota > Metazoa > Arthropoda > Arachnida > Araneae > Theridiidae > Latrodectus > Latrodectus geometricus. The sequence continues at coordinate 305,120 of JAPDSC010035128.1, read as the reverse complement.
TAGAAGAAAGGATTTAGTATGGATCTGAAAAGATATTCTAAAATTTAAAAAAATATATAACTGAAATAAAAATCGATCTTGCTATTTTTTCAGCTATAAAAGCATCCCCATGATAAAGTAAAGGGCTATCTAAGGCAGTGGATTAGAAAAAAAAAAGAAAGAAAGAAAATGCTAGTTCTTTGTGATAACCCTTACAGAGGCATGGTACCTTTCGGAGGTTGCTCACGTAGGCGTGCAGAAAGAAGTGAAAACAAAACATCATTACGAGATGTCTTCCCCTGCTAAAACTCTTACAAGCTGTCCTCCATTTCGGTGATAAGATTTAGAACCGTTTCTTTCGCCACTGGCATCACTGAGGAAGATGTTTCAGATCAATGCGTCTGTATATTACACCCATAAATGTAAACACTAAATTTGAAGGCTTTTTATGGGTGCCGCTTTTGATGAAAATACGTGCTAAGCATAGTGAAGCTATATGAAGTGTATTAACTTTATTTTCACAGAGGTATCTCATAACGGTCGCTGCCGGATATCTTTTTTAGAGATTAAAGTCCTGTAATGGTACCCCTGAAGGAAATGAAATGCATTTCTTTGAGGCTGCTTTAATTGATTTCGTGACAAACCGACCATTTAAAGTGGTATCCAAACCGTAAGATTTTATCCATTTACTTATCAATGCATTTCTATCACTTTTTATGCACAGAAGTCAATAACTATTCTGAATTATGTTTAAATTTAGAAAAATCAAAACTTGAATGTAAATGATTGTATTACAACAATGATATTTGTATCATTTTTCATTTATCATTTCAATAATTGAATCCAATTTTTAAAAGGATAACATAATGTTTAATTTTATTTCTTATTTTGTCTTATAATAAAATAAGTCAAATTAAATTTGAATTAAATAATTTATAAGCAAAGCTTAAAAACGTGAAATAGTTTCAAAATACGTTATATATTAATGACTCATTGAAATATTCTTACACATTTTATTTAAAATCAAAATAAGCAGTTCTTATCAAAGGTGGCAATTAATGATTTAAAATTTTTAAAATTTTCATATCCCAATACCTTAATCTTTATTTATTTCACAGTTGCTTTTACAGCCATTGATGCCACAATTACAGAAATGATGTAGAATAAAAAAAAGGATACATATAAAATATTATAAAAAATATTTAATATTATTATATGTTAAATAAATTTACTTAAATTATATTTAAGGTAAATAGACAAACAGTTGGTAAGTGCTTCTTCACTTTCAGTTTCAATCATTGTTATTGTGATTAAATTACTCAAAAATTTAAAAAATTATTTACTTTTGTTATTTAATTAGCTTTCAAACTATCACAGATTAGTTCTTCATAATTGTTTTTAAATAGTAGTTAAAAGTTATTATTAAATTAAGTTGTTGTTAAAAAAAAACATAGTGATAAATCCGTCAGTCTAGTTCTGAGTAGAATGTTTTTCTCATTAAAAGGAATAATGCTTATTTTAGAATACATTTTATTTAAATAAAAAATAAATAGGAAACTAAAAGAATGTAAAATAGTAAAAAAAACATTTTGGACTGGTTTAAGACTTCTTTTTCAATAGCAAACTACTAGAAATATTTAATCTTTTAACAATGTAAAGAAAAGAACTGATGGCCTCTTATGTGTGAGATATATAGAGTTGATGTGTCATCTCCTCCGCGAAAGGGGAAAGCTTTCATAATTTAAAAGCAGATATCAAGTAGAAGACCCCTTTAATGAGCATACCTCCCATAAAGGTATCATTTTACTTAAAGCACAGAGTGACCACGCCTTATTTTAGGTGTCCAAACTAATATAATGAATGCAATCGATCCACGGCAGGTATGGAACTCGTGACCTTCCTGTAACGAAAATGACGCCTCTTCAAATCAGTCCATAAATTACTGTTTAAACATACAGCAATAGAAAAAGTCTCAAAATGTAAATCATGTAAATTTTTATGATTTTAGACTTTTTATTCTCTTTATTTATTGTTTTTTAAATTATTAAATTTTAAAAAAAATATGAAACAACTTTTCCAAAAGTGTCAAAGAAATTGCAACTAAAACTTTATCAATGCTTCCTCATATTAAAATTTAAACTTTTAATAATGATTGTATTCAAGTTATCACCTGAAACCAGAAATCTAACAAACAGATTTTACGATATTATTGTAAGAAAGGACATACTTTTTTCTAAACACTTGTGACTTTGATAGGTTGTCAAATGTAAATTTTTTTTTAAAAAATGCTATTTAAATTGTTTTTGGCCTTTAAAGTCCCACTATATTAAAGGTTTTTCTATCATTTTTCAAATAATTAGATAAACTTGTCTGCAGCATATATGTAGAAAAAATTATTAAAATATATCCAGGCATTTTGTTATAATTAGAAATATCCTTCATAAAAAGGTTGTAAATATTGAAAAAACAGTATTATTATTTGGAAATAAATAGCGAATTTAATAAAAGAAAATTTAAGTCAAGAGGTGACGCAAAATCAGAATCAAAATTTTAATGTAAAAGTAGGGACAAAATACACAAAGTTTAATTCTAACTGTTTCGTTCAGAAATGGATTTGTTTACAGTGAAAGCCACCAAATTTCATTTTGCTTTAGCTATCGCTGAAATTAATTAAAAAATGTATTATGAAAATATTTAACTCTTTATATTGATTTCGCCAAGCTTGATGTTCTGGAGCTTGAAAACTTTATTCTGAATTTTAGTTTAGATGTCTGTTGTACTTGGAATTCGACTTTACACTGTAAGACCTAGTCGAATTGGCCTATAAAAAAATGTAAAAAAAATGATCGAGTGAAAAAAAAAAATTAATACTCATTCTCTAAAAATACTGCTTAATGGGTCGTCTGTAAGCAATATAATAACTGTAATTTGAAAGAAATTCCATTACAAGACTTACACATTAGAAATAAATATAGTATGTTACAGCTTAGTTACTCAATTAGAAAGACGAGTACATTGAAAGAAATAATTAGAGAAGCAAATAATTAAGTCTTGAGTTTGGTCTGCAGAAGAATCTCTCTCGCTTTGGGGGAAAAACATTTCAATAACTTACTTTTTTTTTCATTGCGTTAAGCCATTCCGTAAATAAGGACTCTCTACCAAATTAGGCACAAAAGTTTCCTGTTCGCATCTGCTGAAAAACCTGATATAGTGGTTGCTAACCTTTTCACCTTGTCATATAAGACTAGTAAGCTCATGTTCTTAACGCCCCTTCTGTGAATGGTGAGGGAAACCAAAACGATGAGATTGTCACAGAAGGAAAAAAATGGCGGTGTTCTACAGGGACATAATTCCTGAATCAAGGAAACAGTCATTCTTTTCATTTAGGTACTCGTTAATAGAACAGTCCGATGAAAGCTAGAAAAACAACCAGAGAAATCTTTGAAAATGATTAATGGGATAGATTCTTAGCTTGTTTTTTTGTATCCATTGGTTTCCCCGAAAAATAAGGGAACATTTATTTGATTCCTTGAAAATTATGTTTTTCTTCCACGAAATGCTGTTAATCAAATCCGAATTATTCGAAACAAAACTAAATAGTTGTTTCTTTTCGGAAATTTCTTAAAAATTTACTAACTTTAGACAGTAATGCTAAAATACAGAAAATATAGTTTGCAAAAACAGCCATATATCGTATTAACAAGGATCATCTTACACAAAACGTTCATTTTCTTGCAATTCGTAAAAGTCTGTTATATTTTAGAATCACGTATAGGTTTTATT
>JAPDSC010035128.1:243498-301348 GCA_026290005.1 Latrodectus geometricus | reverse complement strand
AATTCGTAAAAGTCTGTTATATTTTAGAATCACGTATAGGTTTTATTGTTTTTATTAAAGGCAATTCATAGTATATACAGATTCCCTAATTTAAGGTGATATATAGAAATAAAATTTAGAATGTATTCTTAACAGTAGCTATTAAAAGATGCTCTTTTTAAGGATAGGGAAGGCATATTAGTGAAATATCAAATATAAATGATGGTAATTGTCTCACACTTAAATTCACAAATGATAATTTTCCATTTGAATCTCACGAACATCAAGGCCAAAAAAAAAATGTAACATCTTATTTTTCAGCAGTGACAAAATACATATTCAACTAATTAATAAGTTAAAAAATCAGACAAAAATACTGGCAAATAATTATTAATGAAAAAATAAAGATTATTTAACCTAAAAATCATAATTTTTTTTAAAAAAATATTAAATCATTATCAATCAAATTAGCTGCACATTTACTTAGTTTAGAGATAATAATAATTTAGATCATCAATAATTAAAGGTAAAAAAAATAGCTTACATAATATTAATAACGCCTTAACAAAGAAGCGTGTGGTTCTTTTGTCTCATTTTAAATAGTTACCTACATGAATCATCTGGGAATAGAGGTAATATGTATATGACATCACACAGATCCCCTCTTCTTTTTACAGTCCCACAAAAGTAACTTTTCTGATAAATAACGATAAATACTGTTTTTGATTTTTGATATTGTTTTTGCAAAGTGTAGCGAATGTGATTTTATGTTACCCAATCTATTGCCAGTCAGAAATATATCAGAAAGTGGATTAGAACAGTTGCGACTCAACTTGGTGACAAAACAGAGTTTTCTAGCATTCTACACATTATTCGTTTTGTTATTAGCTAATCTATATATTATACTACATTCTAAGATGAAAATCAAGATTACAAAATTATTTCGTAATGTGTACTCTTTTAAGTGTTAAACTAAAGAATTTCATACTTTCTCTTACAAACTGATTCAGTCAGAAGTGATTTTATTTCATTTTTATGTTTTTGCTTATTTCCGTATGCCGCGTATAGACGATGAAAGTTATTCTGCTTAGTATAATGTAAGCTGTTGAATAAGTGCTGAAGGAATTAATGTAGGTTCTTTTCTGTTTTCATTGCATTATTTTCTAATTTTTCTTTCATTCTATAACTAGATTAGAGCTTAAATGTGCTTAAGCTTATGTTACGAACTTATGTTTTCTCATTTAAACTAAAATTCCTGTCAAAGGTGATTTTTTTAATTCTTTCAATTTTGGTTTATTTCGGTATGCTGTACAAATAATGACCTAAGCTAATTTTTTAATCAAAAAATACTCTTCAAACGACCAAAATCCCAGAAATTTACATGTTTTTCCCTGGTAAAATTTAAACTAAATAAACATTTTGTAAGTCACTAATCAGCTGTGAATTCATTGAAATAGATGTAAAGTTATTTGAATAGAATGTAGTCAACAAGGTACATTCAGTTAGCATATTAATAATACTATTGCGTATATATTTTAATAATTTGATAATTCTATTCATATAGTTTATGATTGTTCTATTGCTAGATGTATATACTGCATCAGTAAATTATTTATTAAAAAATAAGTTTGTTTTAGTTTGTTAGTACTCTATCAATAATACTAAAATAAGAGGACATATGATTTTACTTTTGAAATTTATAGAAAACTGAATAATCAACTTTGAATTTATTAAAAAATAAAAGTAAATTTGACAGAAGATACTTCCCATCATTCTCAAATGCTTAAAAAATATACATGAAGATAAAATTAGAATTAATCATTTTTCTACAATTCTTTTCATATTATTTATATCTTTCTCTGTAGAGCTATATATAAATAACTTTTCATATATTTTGAGGTATAATATTTATCAAAGGCAGTTTACCTCCCAAACTATTTTACATTTTGAATATAAATCTGCAACAAAACTAAATTACGTATTGCTTTATTAATGAATTTACTGCAAAATAAGTGGATATAGAAAATATATTAAATATTTTAACACTGTTCTCAAATCATACGCAGTTGCAGTTTAAAAGCACAAAGAAACACTTTTCTTAATTCATTAATTTTTGTATAGTTATATTCAAAATATTATATATTCAAATCATACAAGAAATTAAAAATATTATTTTAATTTCCCTAAAATAATATTTTTAATTTTTCTTATGTATTTTATTATAATAATTTGAGAAATGCAATAAATTTCTGTAATATAGTAATAAGTAAATTATAGTAATTAGTTTTATTTTGTTAAACAAGATTTGAAAAAACCCAAAATTTATATTCACCAGAAAAGTATTCAAACTGCCTTTTGGGGCCTATACTATGACTGTCAGGTTGGAAAAACACGCTCCTATTTTTTCTTCCAATTAATAACCCATATTTTTAAGATTGTAAAGAATATTCAGTTATTTATTTGATTATTATTGATAATATCTTTAGAAAAGTGGAAGGTGATATGAAACATTTAGTTCTGCTTTATATCTGGTTATAGTAAGGGAAAAAATTCTTAAGAGTAAATTCTGATTTTATTATCCTTAATATGAATATATCGTGAAAAGATTTACAAGGTTTATAAGTTGCTTAATTTCCAAGTTTTAATTATTGCTCCCTCTTTCATTAAAGAAACAAATCAGAAATGTTCATAAATTTTCCAAAGTTTTAAAGGAAATTTTAAAAATTTATATTTTAGTTTTCATAATTTCCTTTTCAGGTATATTCAAGTAATATTGATTTGAAAGTAGTTTTTGTCTCAACAAGGAAAGCACAATTAAAAATGTCCAACTTTGATTTAATTGAAAAAATTACTGAGGTTATCGAGTAAAATGAAAAAGAATGCGTTTTATATTATCTTGCAATTAAAATGTGCAGTACTACTTAAGCACTACACATTTTAGAATTTACTACTTAAGTACTACATAAGTAAAATGTGCAGTACTACTTGAGATTTGTTATAAAATTTTACTATTTAAATAGTAAAATTTTATAACTAATCTCAATACTTTAGTTTGGCTTAATAGAAATCAGTTTCTTATTATTTAATGTGATAGTTACTTGCACTTCTGTAGTATAAATATAAAGCTTCGCAAGAGTTTGAGAAAGAGACTACACTGCTCCAATTAAAGGAGCAAGTATGTGTAGAAAAATTTGATGATAAACATGCATTTACTTGAATTAGAAAGTACACATTAGTACAGTATAGCTATGTATAACACAAAAAATATGCACAATTTATAAGAAGTTTGTTTTATCTGTAAATGTGCTAATGATTACCACCAGTTGCAAATTGATGAGACCGAAATCTATAAAGTGAAAACGCTGGATTACTATGCATTTAGAATGAAATTTTAACATTGCTTAATAGTCAATACAACGTTGATTATGAAAATTATTGTGAACTTGAATGACATCAAAAAGTAATTTATAAAAGTAGTGATCTTCTATTCAGTCCCATTGTAGAAGTGTATGAACAACAAATAATAAATTTTAATGTATTTCGAATGAAATTATTCATAACAAAACTTAAGAAGTCATCCTTATTGGATTAAAGACAGATTTCCCCTTATAGTAAAATAGTTCTCTGAAAGGCTATCATGGAGTACAACCAAGAAGTTAAAATTGAAAACAATTGTCTTCAACTAGCTATCTCACCACTGCCTAAAACGCAGTAGTAGCCATTGATTGATCTGGAGATCTCTTATTTAATAGCTTCGAAAAACCATCTTGATATTAGAGTGTTTTATTATAATCTGACGAAAATGGTGTTAGTAACCTTTTTGTATCTAATTTTACTATCTTCGAGTTCACCATTTTACACAGAAAATTCATTATTTTATAATTTTTTTTCGGGAAATATTTCTCAAATAGACAATGCTAGATTTTATATTTTTGAACTTACTGAGAACTGCCTGCGTGTGAATTTTCAAATTAATAAGTTTCTTGCTTCCCATCAAGATTGATAGAAGAGGTAGAACTTTTCATGGTTGCCTAATGAAAAGGCTAGTGTTAGTCTTGATGATTTAAATAAACAAGTGGATGCGGTGGGAAAATATTTTCTCCATTAAAAGTTAGCACCTTTATTGATAGCATGCCATAATATATATAAATTTCTATTTTTAGAAGCTATATATAGCTTCTATAAATGAATTGATATAAATAATAAAACATTTGCTTTTCACTTTTGATCATCTGTATTTGATTTTTTATCACGCCCATTAATCAATTTCCTTGATAAGAGTAATTAAACAAACGCAAAGAAATTATTTACTTTAATATCGTTTTTTTAAATAAAAGAGTAACTATTAAAATTTAAAAATTGATGTTGAAGATTAAATAAATTATTAGAGAAATAAATTACTATGAGTAAAAGATAAAAAAATAATATTTTGACTATATTAATTGTAGATTAAACACCAATTTAAAAGCTTTTCTTCTAAAAAAATTAAGAATGAAATAATAATTCATTTATTTTAATTCTCATCTCTTCTACATTTTAAGTCGATATTAAAAGCTAAAAAAATCCTAAATTGTATGATTGAGATAAACATAAAATATTGAATTACTCTAAATTAAAAAATTAAAAACAATTAACCTAATTAGTTATTTATTAGCAGGTAAAACTTGTTACCAACAAAACTTTCTCATTTCATTTATTTTCTCAAATAATTTTTATCACACATATTTTCTTTTCTTCGTTGAACAAAAGTAAAGTTGCATAATAAATATTTTTTAGTTAAAACAAACGACTATATTTCAAACATAAGAAAATGTGAAATTTAATAACTCATTTTAGTTGCATGTTAAAAGATAATTAATTGTTCTATGGACTTTGCAGAAGATTTTTTGTATAACATAAAAAGTGATTTTCTTATGAAAATATGATCATTTACATAAAGAGTGATAAAAATTTAAAAATTCCCCCCCCCCATTTTGTCTAATACTTTTAGTGTAATTTTTAATAGAAAAATAAAATAATAACTCTTTCATTCTTAAGTTTTTATCGCATATATCAAGCAGACATTTAAGTAAATTAATTGACCAAATTGTTTCAATTTATTATAGGTTAACCTGAAAAACTTATTAAAAAAGCATTTTGATAATAATTTTTACACAAATTGCCAAGTGTTCTAAGCAGGAAAGAAAATAGCTCACTATTCTTCACACTCAGAAGTAAAAAAAAAGTAATTTTAAATGCTGTATCAATGAAAATAGAAAAAAAATTATGAATGAAAGATGGCGGTAAATTTGCGTCATATGCTTCCTAAATTATCGAGGGAGAATCGCGTGATTCTTCGCCAATCTAGTATACTTGTCTTCACTGTTCGAAATATGTGTATAAAAATATTTGATGTTTTGCTCTCAATCTAATAAATACTTCAAATTAATGTATGGATATTTCCATACATTAATTTGAAGTATGTGTATTAGATATTTCCCTTCCCAATATACATATTATATTGAGAAGGGAAATATCTAATCTTTGGCATCATTTAAAGAAACATTTGGAGGTAACATAACTATCATATATTTGGTTTTTAAGAAAGTTAGAATTTATTTCTTTAATCGGTTTAAATATTGTAAAAAAATAAAGTTCCAGAAAAAAATAAATAAATAACGTTCCAAGAGTTGGTGTTTAATGAAATTCTATGATTATTCCCGATTAAAATCGTGATTGTTATCAGTAAAGTTAGCCCCTACATTTTCATGATACCATACTTTTTTATTATTTTATTAACATACTTTATATACATAGTTATTACAAAAATAAAAATGTAATTATTGTGTGTAATTATAAATTTATATATGTAATAATATATAACCATAAAAATGAGTGAAAAAATAAAAATCCGGTATAGTCTCAATTTAATGATAGTAATTTCGGTATTTGGATAAGATAATTTTCTTGCTTTGTTCTTATTTATATTTCTCTTCACAGGCATTAGGAATTTCATCAACATTGTTTTTTTATAAAATTAAAAATACACGAAATACTGTAATTTATTAAATAAAGAAAACTAAACAACGTATTTTAAAACTTTGAATTTAAAAGCAATTTGGTAAACGTCATAGGAATCAGTAGCATAATTAACTTGATTATTTCACAATGAACGCACTAAAATGTCATATTTACTTCATCCAATAAACCAAATATTCACTAACCTTTCTCCATTTGATGATCATTTGAAGTAACACATGCCACCGGACATGTCCTTCTGAAAAGCCTATAATAGACACTTAGTTGATCGAGAGATTAGAATGCATTGTAAACCTCAAAGTGAGATTACTTATAAGCCGTTATGACTAAGAAATGTAAATAATACATTTGTAATTAAGTATATAAACAATATATTCGTATCCAAAATTAAGTATCTAATATATCACAATTAAATACATATAAAAATTAAAATAAAAATGTTTAATTTTTTAATAAGAATAAATAAGAAATTTCTTTTGTTTCAATATATTCCATACTATAAAAGGAGACAGAAATAATTAATAAAATAAACAAAAGAAGTTTCAAATATAAAAACGTAATTATAATTATAATTAATTGCTTATTCAAAGCCTTAAAGTGTTTTGAATAGCAATTGGGCAACAATTTTCATCCTTATAGAATGATAATAACTGTTTGCGGTTTTGGGAAGGGATTTAGTGGTGAACAATTATTTCACTTAAAGCATTTCATGTTCTTGATATAATGATATTCGATGATCTTGCTGGTAATTACATATGATTTTTTTCAGATAATAGTTGACAAATTCTGCTTAAATTGGCCTTTCGGTTAACAAAATAAGTAAAGTACATTGGTTTTAGGAATAGTTATTAAAAGTAGAGTTATATTTTTGAATAATTATATCTCATCTTTACCACATTGTGAAATCAATTTCCCAGTAAGAAAGATAAAAACGTTTATACACTCATTAAGCTTGATCCCTTATCATGACAGGACGCTGATTTATCAAATTATTAAATTACTTAGTTATTATAACGACGATAGTAAGTTTAATTATTTCTTTAGTAGAAAGATTGTCAAAAATTGCTTTGCTCAAATTACAGTGTATCTCAGAAAAGGATATAGCACAAATTTTTCTCTGATTAAAAGTTGTGTTTAAAATTATATAAGAGATGAAATCTATTGTGATTGTGTGCCCAAAGTATACTTACAATCATTGGGATTGAAAGTTCTTTTAAATTTATCATACCCAAGAAGTTCATTTCCGCATTACTACTTCAGATGCTGCTCAAGAGCTATAGTGGAAGTGTGCAACTTTTATCTCTCATTAGTTTCGAAAATGTAAGAGGTAAAATAGCTTGTTGGTTTGTTTGTTGCTCAACAGTAACTTTTAGCAGACAAGGTCTTATTAGACCAAGAATTACAGTCTAATGTAGATTTTAAACTGTTACATCTGTCCAAACCTAAGGTACATTTCTAACTAACATAATATTAATCAAGTGCCAAACTTCTAAGTATTTGTGCTAGCCAGTTCGACTATGGCTTAAAATGATTATCTGAATATGTATCTCGAAACTGTTGATTTCTTCTTTGATAGTCAAATGCCTTTAAGTTTGTAAGATATCATGAAAATATCTATGACTAACATTAGTATCCTTGGGTGACTCCAATTTTCAGCTTCAAGAATACATATGACTCTCAATCGTAGTTTTTCTGTGATATGATAGCCGCCCATTATATGTTGCATTTTTGTAGGTAGAGAATATTGTTTGCTTAAAAGTATTGATTGCTTACCGATTGCTTACTGTTGACATTGTAATTTACAATAATTTATATATGTCATTTAAAAAAATTTAAATTTAATAGTTTTGAAAATAAATTTTAAAATCCAATATAGTACAGGTTTTATTAATAATATATCTCTTAAAAACACACACACAACTGTATTCAGGAGTATTTTATATTGGGCTTCTATGAAAATATCATTAGTTTCTATTAATGTTATTAAACAAAACCGTTTCATGAGATCGAATTAAAGGATTTTTAGATAGAATTGTAAAGAAAAATAGCAAAAATTTTAATTTGTTTGTTAATGTTGAAATTCTTATCATCCATATATGAGAATTTAATTATTTATTTATTTTAAATGGCCAGACAATTAATTGGCTATGACGTTCTTATGTCACGACATTTTGACACTAGGGGCGGAAATGTTTGCACCTTTGTATAGTGAAGCCCCCAACGTGTATGCCATTATGACCCAGAAAGTGTTTTCCTAATTTAGAAGCAGGAAGCAAGCAGAAGACCCCAGTCTTGGCCTGGAAATCCAAAAGGTGTCTCTTCACATGGAGAACCTTACGACAATGACACAATTTACGTGGCCCAACCACTATTAAGGAACTAAAATATAGAAAACAATCAAGAAAAAATTGTAGGACAAAAAATTTAGGGCCATAATTTTCTTCAAAACAGGGCAAGTGCTAGGTATACAAAAATGAGGTTGCAGTGCTGTATATCAAGCCACATACTTATACATATATAGCCACACACTTTTGGAAAATATGTATATATAAAAAAATATTAAGAATTTTATTATACATATTGCAGATGACTTAAATTGTTATTTGTTCAAAAAAATATATTTTGGTATTTCATATTACATTAATTAAAATAAGAATCTTTATTTTACGGATACTTTCCCGTTTTTATAAATTACGCCCCAGCATCATGATTAAGAATAAATTACAAATATGACACTTTTATCTCAATTAACTAGATTTTTTAATTCTTTTTATGTTCTAAATAAAAAAAAATATTATATTCCCAATGGATTTTTCCTAATAATACTCTTAATCATCGAGTCCTTTTCCGAATACGATAAATAATCCATTTTATTTCTGTGTTATTCATTCTCTGAAATATACAACCCAATAAAGTAAGATGATCTAAGACATAATAGTTGGGCCTAATATCTCTTTCGGAAAGAAAGCAGTACCATGTGTGGCTTCAGATCTGAAGGAAGTAGGGAGGAGTGGTAGGAACATGTACAATACAAACAAGAGATCCATAGAAATGTCTGGTTGTCAGGTAGGAGCCTCTAAATGAGCTGACGACAGGCAGCTAGTGTGAAGTAAAAGACCTCGTGACCTCAGACAAGCGAGCTTATTTCATAGTGAGGGTCTTTAGGATCATACCCTGTCACTCATATGTTACTTCTCAGTGAAGCGGAGAAAACTAGCTTCGTAAGTTACCCTAGTCATCAGTAACCGATGACTAACGCAGTCACTCTGTTATGCAATTTAACTCCCCGTTTCTACCCCTAGCGACAATTATCGAGGAATAAACTTTTATTGTTAATTTGACAATTTTGCTGCAAATGTTTGATATTTTCTTCATACTCTGTTTAATTTGCATAACTCTTGCTACATATATTAGATTACTTATTTATTTCCTTTGGTAAAACGTTCTCCTATTATTTGTTAGTATTGAAATTTTTTGTTTTGGTTTTCATAAATGTATTATATATTTTTTTATAAGTTATTTTCAACAATTTTTATTATTCATTTATTTTATTTTTTAAATTTCTATTTCATAAAGATATTTAAATATATTCTAAAATCAATTTCAGTTTTACATAAGAAAAACTTTAATATTTCAAATTTTATGTACAAAATAAATCAAGCTCCCTTATATTGATGTTTTAAATTTAACAAAATTTTCACTTTTTTAAATATTAACTATATGGGAAGAATAACTATCTAATTAATATTTTCTTAAATTTTAATAATTATAATTTTTCTAAATAATATGATATTTAGATGTATAAATTATATATTTATACAATTATATGAATAAATACATAAATATTAAATATCTGTAGTTCTTATGGATAATATATTCTCAATGTAAAACCATTTTAACTTTTTAACTTTAAAGATGACATTAAAAAAAGAAGAATCGCAAAAAAATAAATATATAAATGGTTAAAGATATAACAGAATGAAGATACAATGATAAGAATAACGCATCAAGAAAATTTAATGGTTCCCAAGAATACACATCTAAGACTTTAAAATCAATTAATCTTGTAATAAAAATCCTCTTTCTTTCAAAAAAAAAAAAAGAAAAAAAAAGATGCGCTTAATTAAAATGTCAGTGGCTGGTCAGAGATTTGGAGAAACAATCAAAATAGTCTCTCCAAATTGTAAAAATCTCTAAAATACAACTACTTAACTAATAAAGTGATTCCTATAACTTTAACTATAAATTTAAAGAAATAATTTAATCATTTTTTTTTGTTCATTAAGCAATTTTACACCCATCTTTGATAAAGGAGTATTTAAATCTGAATTCAGATCAATAGTAGGTTACCGTCCATGAAGATATGAGATGGCTTTATAAAATGTCTTAAGGAAGTTTCAGGCAAGAGAGAAATTAATTTTTAGGTTAATGTGAGGCACTAGAAATTCTAATATCAGTATGATCAGAAATATATTTGATATACTAAAACAAAAATCCAATTAACATGCATACACCATTGCTAAGGAAAAAAAATTAATTGATCATTGAAACAAAAAAAGATATATTAAATATAACACAAGTAAGCAAAAATTTAAAACCTAAGTATTAATAAACTATAAAAATTAAAAGGTATTAAAAGAAAAATATTTAAGTGCAAAGCCGCGTTCCTTCGGTAAAATCTATTAGTTTATTTTGGTAAAGATATATCTGAGATTTTGTCGTTAATATTTTTCATTGCAATATACATTATAAATAAAAAAAAATTCTTATCTATATTTTTAATATACTTTGTGTTTCTTAATATATGTTTCAACACATGTGCAAATTTTTCATTTACTCATTAGTTGGTTTGATTCATATTATTTTTTTAATTTAATACTTATACTAAATTAAAGTCCCGATTCTTACAATAAACAATTTTTTATAATTTTGAAAAAGAAACAGAAATTATTAGTATGACTATTTTGGATTCAACTATTTTTCATCCAATAAAATTTTACATAATGACAATTTTCTTATTTAACATTTTCTTGAAATTATTTGTGCATTTTAAAGTAATTACTATTTGAATTGGGAAACTTCTTTTCAGAATATTTACGAAAAACTCAAATTTTATTTTAAAAAATACATAAGATACATAAAATAAATCTCTAAGAAAATGTAAATTACGTTACATTTTTACTAAATTTTAAGCCTTTGAACATAAATTCAACATTTTTTATTTAATTTTCCTTTTGAAATAATTTTCTTCTCTTAATTTATAATAAATATTGAGTTTTTTATGTCCTATATCATATTTTAAAACAAATGCAGTTTATTAGAAGTATATTTACTATTTGAGTTTGCTGTGGCCATGATTTTCAAGCTTCCAGGTTGGTTATCTTAAATACTTTTATACATAAGCATGTTTCTTTTATTCTCCATTTTAGGTTATTTTCTCCAGATCATAAGTGATAATTTTTATTAAAACCCATTTTCGAATATGAATATTATTATATAATATATAATTTTTTATCCATTCTACTTATTATATCTTCATATATTTTTGAAATTTTTTTAATTTCATAACTTAATTCGAAATACATCATCATATATTTCATTTTCAAATAAAAGTTTCGAATTATTTCAAATTTTATGCTATAAATTATCTTTTGTAATATGAATAATAAAACAATTTTCTTTATTTAAAAATATTTCTTTATTTTAATATAATTACATATACAGCATTTATTTAATATTTTAAAATAAAAAAAAATTTAAGCTATGTTTTAATTTAAGTTTTATTTTGAAGTTCTTAATTTATTTTCGTTTATTTGCATATTTTACAAAATGTTTGCCATAATTAATGGAAATCTCTCTCATATCAAGAATTAATAAATATTCAGTATTTGTTATATTTAAACATTTATAGTTATATGATTTAATAAATAATTTTCTAATGGTCTTTTCATTCATCTTTTATGTTAATTTTTATTAAACTACATTATTTATATAACCTTGAAAAATTGATTCATAAATACCAAATTCTACACAAAAGTAAGGATAAATAATTATTTAAGGCTTTGTTTAGAATATAAATGATGTTCAACTAAGGTTTGAATCATCGAAAAGAAGTATTACCATCCTTCCCTTTGTACTCTTAAACATTTAACACTGCTTAATTAGTACTCAGGGCTATTATCTAAACCCGAATATGCTTTGCTAAAGCACAAAAGAAATCCTTCCTCTTCAAAAACTGTCTTCAAAATCTCTTTGGAATTTTTAATGAGTTTAATTTTATGAGTAATTACAAGTCTCTTTGTTCTTCTATTAGAAGCGAACAATTTAAATACACATTTAAAATCTTTTACCTTTCCCGAAACCATCGCCGGTAATTTAGAACAGAAAGCAATGATTTATGCTGAATTCTTTCCTTTTTTGTTCTTAGGCGAACAATGGCTTTTACACTTAAAACACAGCTGGAGAGTAATTAAGAAATTAACACGCACTGTTGTTACACCTTAATTATTAATCACACGTAACATAAGTTAGTGGTTTATACGAGTTCTAGGGAGTGTAATGCGAAGAACACTTTGATTGCTTTAAGACCGCGAAACAAAGGAGTTTCGTTTTATTCTCAGGAACTTGTGAACAAAGATTCTCTTCGGAGAAGCGTAAAACACAATAACTTGCGGAGGGAGACCATGAATGATTACGAAGGAAGTCAGTTAATTCCGGTTCAAGCTTGAATATTTCCATTTTCAACCACCACTTCCCCTTCCCACTTGCTGTGATTAAAAAATAAGCAACCCCCTTCCCAGTAATGACCTTAAAGAAAGTAGAAAATTAGTCACTTTGAGAGGGGAACCTTAATGAATTAAGATATAATAAAACCGACTAAAATGCGGAAAAAATAACGTTTTCGCAAAGAGGTGAGGAAAAAAAATAACGTTAACATAGTTATATAATATACATACCTATAGATATATACATTCTGGCAGAGAGGGGGAAATAATTTAAGATATTAAATACCACGAAGGTTTTTGGTATGCATATTAATTAAGACTTACATTAATGAACAAATTATAAGTGGACTCCACGCAGTTGGGGAAAAGCATTAAGATCAGAAGCGCTAATGACTAGACAGTTATTAAAAGAATATACAGGTTTTCACTTAGTTCAGCTTGAAGGAATAATTTCCATGCCGAGCGTTGTGGAAATAACAAAAAAACAGTGGGAAAAAAAACCTCTGGACCAAACTTTTCTGTAAAGTTCATTGGAAAATGCTCTTTTTTTATTATTCGTCTATCAACTTCCTTTTTCGCTTCGGTGTTATATTATCATCAGGCAATTATTTTTATTTCTGAGATCAGTATCCTACGAATACTGACGATGGTGTAATTAAGCTATGAGGCGATAATTTATGCAAATTAAGAAATGACGGTGCGGTGTGTTTCCCCTATTCCCCTTCTCACCATCTTCCCCCACCATTCCAGGATAATTTTTCCGAAAAATTTCTTATATGACATTTTAATCCGTGATGAGTCCAGAGGCTTGTTCAGTGCTAGCTTAAATTAAGACACCTTTTGCCATATGCGAGCGAATGAAAGAAGATCAAAAGAAAGGGAAAATTTTTTGGAAAAACAATAAATAAATAATAAGAGATGGCTAGGGAAGTTTACGAAGAATATTTTCTTTGTTTAGAGAATAATAACTGAGCTAGTACAACCACGAAAAATTGTTTGCTTTTCCTGGCATAAAAAAAAATGAGAAAATTAATATTTCTTGGCAAATCATAACTGAGTAATTTTGGGATATTTCCTTTTATTATTAAAATTAACTTATTTTTATGTGTAAATCGTATCAATAAAATTATTATAGAAATAATACTTAATATATAAGTGTTATTTCTATAATAATTTAAAAAATTTTAAAACTTCAAATGATATTATATCAGAAATATTTAAAATTTGAAAGGATATTATATGATTTATTTAAAAATTTTAATTATAGAAAAATGGGCCATAATTAAGACTATCTTACTAATTATGGCCCAAAACTAAGAAGCGTCATCTACCATTGTGCCTTAAAATAAGACTCAGATGGTGGCTTAAGATTAATCTCGCTATTTAAATATATAGAAAACACAGTCTTCTAAATTCGGCAAATAAAATTTTACAATAATTTTCAATAGTTGAACATAACTTTTTTTAACTGAACATTAAACTTTCAAATTTGTTAATTTTAAATTAATCATTTAGTAATTAAATTCAATTTATTACAAGGTATAATTACTATATTACAAGTAATTTATTTACTACCTGAATATAACAAAAATATTTTTTATGTCTACTAATCCCTTATATGATAAATAAATACATCTTATAAAATTAAATTTTTATTTTTCAAATCTGATAATTAATTTTTATATATAAAGTTTGGGATATTTATCAGACTGACAATATCTTAAAATTTGTGTATTTAATTACAAATTCATATTAATACTTTCTGCTTACTTGAAAACCAATATGTATTATTGAATGCATGTACATTAATGTATTTTCTAATTTATAGTAATATCTTATTAATTTATATTGATGTTTAATTATTAATTTATACTTTTAATTTCTCTTATCTCATTTATATTATTAATAAGAATTTCAAAAAAGATTTACAATGCAAGCTCAAATTCTAAAATAATGTACTTTAATGTGAGGGTTCTCAAGTAATTGGAATTTTAAGCCTTCTTTCATTTAAAGAATTTTATAAAATGTTAAATTACAGCTATATAACTAATTTATAAAAACCACAAAAATATTAACCATTTACTTTTATACATTAATTACATAAATATTTTACTTAAACTGTACATAATATATGAGGATCATAAATATTTAACATTTATGATCTTCATATAAATGTTAAATAGGTGTTACGAGATTCAATGGATTGATTTAGTATCATAAGCACGATCTTTTTGATGGTTGCCTCCACGATTTTGTAAATTTTAATTTAAAAATATTTTTAAACACTATTTAAAACGAATGATTATTATAAAAATCACAGTCTTAAAAATTAGAAAGAAGTACTATGTTCCAATTATTTTCGATTAGTCACAAAAATTTCAAAGTCTCTCAAAAATCATTCAAAGTTTTGGAATTTCAAAAGGGAAATTTGCCCAAGTTGATCTATTGTTCTAAGTAAAGTATTTTGTTATTATTATTTTTTCTCCGAATATGTTTTTTAAACTGCAAAATCTGTGCAATGCATATGAAACCAGATAATGTATACAACTAAAAATGATACGAAAAAGTGTAAGTATTTGCTACAGCATAAATTTAATAATGAGAAGATAACTGCCAACTCGAAAAAGGCTGTTGGTATATCTTTGGATTCGGATGTGATTTCAATTGTTCGCGTATAAAAATTCATGTAAATTTAATGCATAAGTAATTAAAAAAACATGGTCAAATTCTTAAACTTAGAAATAGCCTATTAATATAGATAATATAGCCTATTAATATAGAAATTTACGTAATTAGAATGTTGATAAATTAATATTTTATTAATATGATTCTTAGCAACTAAAAAAATCTGTATCTTCAAAATAAGATATTACACATGCAACTAGGACTAAAATAACACATAGAACTTAAATTTGGTGAAGAATGAATGATGAATCTTTCCTGTTATTAATATCAATAAAAGAAATTATGAGGAATATAAAATTTAAAGACCTCTATACATTAGTTTTCATATGCATTTAATATTAAAAAAAACTCTTCTTTATTGTTTGTTAATAAAAATATTTTCTAAGATCTTAAAAAAGGGGGGAAATATTTGTTTTTGTTTTAAAGAATAGGCTCACAAGAAGCATAATAGATTTTAGAAACTGCTGTTCTATATGAAAAAGATTGCATGAAATACTGGTATTTTCTTTTTAATGAAAGTACTTCAGGACAAACTGGAACAGAAGCGAAAGTTTTCAAAAAATTTTTTTAAAGAAATGCCAATTTATCTCAAAATTTCAAAGCATAATTTCATTTGTGTGATACAATAAGTATTTTTGTTTTATGTATTTGATATCAAGCCAACGCTGAGATATCAAAGTCATACTTTGTTAGTAATTAAAAAAATAAATATTTGTTAATTTGGTTAAAAAAAATCATAGATGAAGTTAATGTTAATGTAATTTGCATTTCAAGTTAATGTAAGTTAGGTTCTAGTGTTTTCAAATATCTCAAATGTTTTTGTGAAATTGAAGTTTATATTTTATATTAATAACTGATTAGATAAAATCGAATTTAAGCACGTTTCTTACAATTAGAGCTAAAAGAAAAAAAAATTTCAAATATCAAAGAAATTTTAGGTAGTGAACTCATGTGCAAAATAATTCAGGATGATTAAACTTAAATTGATCAATATTTACTACATTTTCTCAATTACTCCACTATTCTACTAAGAACTTACAAATGAAATATTGCAAATGTTTTAATTATAAACTCAGTCATTTTTTATAAAAAAATACTTTAATTAACTTTGATAATACTATAATGGGCTTGAGTATCAATCATCAAATTCCAAATCACCTTCAATTAAAAATTCTAAATTGCATAGTGTTTTTATATACACTACTGACCATTAAAATTGCTACACCAAGAAAGTGACATACTACAGACATGAAATTTATACGAAAGGAAGAAGGTGCTGTGATATGCAAATGATAAGCTTTTCAGCGCATTCAGACAAAGCAGGCGTCAGTAGCGACACTTACATTGTGTTTAAATGAGGAAATTGTTCAGCTGGTTCCTCATACACAAATTGCATTTGAACGTTGTTGCCTGGGGAAAAGTTGTTGTGATGCCTCGTGTAAGAAGGAGAAATGCGTACCAGCACGTTTCTGAATTTGATAAAGGTCGAATTGTAGCGTACCGGGATTGCGGTTTATCTTATTGCAATATTGCTGCTCGCGTCGGTCGAGATCCACTGACTGTTAGCAGAATATGGAATCGATGGGTTCAGGACGGTAATACGGAACGCCATGCGGGATCTCAACGGCCACCAATCACTAACAGCCGAGAAGACAGGCATATTATCCGCATGACCATAATGGATCGTGCAACCACGTCACGAGCCGTGAGTCAAGAAACGGGGTCGTTTGGAAGACAACAAGTGTCTGCACGAACAGTTCGACGACGTTTGCAGCAGCATGGACTTTTGCTCGGAGACCATGGCGGCGGCTTCCCTTGACGCTGCGTCATAGACAAGAGCGCCTTCAATGGTGTGATCAACGCCGAACCAGGGCGCACGAATGGCGAGACGTCATCTTTTCAGATGAATCCAGGTTCTGTGTACAGCATCATGATAGTCGCATCCGTGTTTGGCGGCATCGTGGTGAACGCACACTGGCAGCGTGCATTCGTCATCGTCATACTGGCCCATCACCTGGCGTGATGGTATGGGGTGCCATTGGATACACGTCTTGGTCACCTCTTGTTCGCTTTGAACAGTGCACGTGCTTTGAACAGTGCTTGGTGCTTTGAACAGTGCACGTTACATTTCTGGTGTGTTACGACCCGTGGCTCTACCCTTTATTCGAGCCCTACGAAACCCTACGTTTCAGCAGGAAAATACCCGACCGCATGTTGCCGGTATTGTACGGACCTTCCTTGATACGGAACATGTTCGGCTGTTGCCCTGGTCAGCACGTTCTCCAGATCTTTCACCAATAGGAAATGTCTGGTCAGTAGTTGCCGAGCGACTGGCTCGTCACCAAACGCCAGTCACTACGGTTGATGAACTGTGGAATCGTGTTGAAGCTGCATGGGCATCTGTACCTGTACATGCAATCCAATCTCTGTTTGACTCAATGCCCAGGCATATAACTGCTGTTATTACTGCCAGAGGTGGTTGTTCTGGGTACTGATTTCTCAGGATCTATCCAGCCAAATTTTTTGAAAATTTAATTACTTGTTATTTCTAGTACAATATATTTGTCCAATAAATATCATTTTGTTATCTGCATTTCTTCCTGGTGTAGCAATTTTAATGGCCCGTAGTGTATATGTATATATAATATATATATATATATATATAATGATCTTACATATTTAAGCAAATATTTTATAAAATTGTATCATTTTATATATACTGAATCAATTATTTTAATTTTGCTCATCAAGGTAAAATAATTTTACAAGTAAAAAAATGCATAAATAATTTTAAAAATATCATGTTAAAGTATTTCATAAAACCAAAATATTTTTAAAATTCTTTTCTTCTTATGCATTTGTTATTAAAACAATGTAGATATTTTTTTTCTAATGGTAGGGCACTTGGTGACTGGACCCGTCGCCCACAACAGGGTCGGAAATAGCTACTCATTTTAGACTTACCCTGTGGGCACCTGTGAACCAAGTCACGGAGGTACGAGTAGCATTGCCCACCTCACTTCACCGCAAACCTGTTTATAGTTCGGATCACATTCATCCATCATCTCAGAAGAAGAAAGGACAAAGATGCACTGAAAGATAGAGAGAAAGGAAACGCCCATGCCCAAACGGGGTTCGTACCCGGGACCAACAGCTCAGGAATCAGAAACTCTAACCACTTACCTATGACCGGCACAATGTAAATATCTAAATTATGAAATTGGTATGCTTTACATCACAATAGTTTATAGTATTTTAAAAGTGTAAATTAGCAATAAAAATTTAAAAAAAAGATACAATCTACTACAATGAACTCAATTATGAAAGAAAAGAAATAATGTATTTTGTTATGCACAAAAAATTAAAAACTTATCATAATTAAATCTCAAAATTGGTAAAGAAAATTACAATAAGATTTAAGCATTTTAAAAATTTTCAATATCATGAGATTAATAGAATGAAACTTATCATTATTCTTAGAAGTAACAACGCTAATTTGTGACTGTGAATTATGAAAAATATCAAAGAAAATTGAAGATACGATTTTGTAATTAAAATGTGTAAAGAGTTATTCAATGAACTTTAGTTCATTTAAATAGATTAAAAAAGATATACCAAAGAAATTATTTTTGGCAGAAAGCATCTATGAAGGTGACTGCAATATAAAGAGGGTTATAAATGATAAGGTATCAGAAAACAAGATGCATAAATATTTACTGTATTGAGAACTTAATTTTAGTTTTAAAAATTTACATATAAATCGTACATTAAGTGCATATATAAATTACAAGAAATTAATTAAAAATAATTTATGAGGGGAAATAATGATCGCACAAGAATAATTTATAAGGTATTTTAAAAGGTATACTGTGTAGATACATTAATAAATTTCAATCTCAATTAATCATTATTAACCATTCAGCAACAAAATGTAACCAGTTTTCTGAACAGAGTTTATTTAAATAGTCTTACCACTATCTTGAATAAGAATTACACTACTATTATATAAATATGATTATGTATAGTAAACGAAAAATATCTATCGTAAATTGAGTATTACGCCAAAACCTTAACCTTCACAAAGGATTTTGGAACAATTTGAGCCTTAAAATTTATAATATTGAAACATTTTATAAAACTATTATATTAAAAATTTAGCTAAGCAAATCTCATTTACTATATAACATTTCTTTAAAATAAATTTTTCATTCTGATAAGATAGGATAGTTCTTAACTTTTATAAATTGCGATCGCTTACTTTAAAAATTTTATTTTACAAGATAATTCTGAAGTAAAATATAAAATTACTTACAAACAGATTATAATATTTTATTAATTTCTATTATAATTGATGACTTTTTTATATTTAAAATACGTGCCTTTCATTCAGTTTCTTAAGTACAAAAGTATAGTTACTTCAGTTCCTCTTAAATTTTGTATTTTGCTAAACTATGTAGTGTGAGAGCTTACGCATTTTTAGAGAAAAACGTCTTAAATATTTGCTCTTTTTCATAAATTGTTTTTACACCTGTGCATAGATATTGTACTGGCAATATTAAAATAAAAAATATTTTAAAGGGAGCTATATACAATCAAAAGTTAGCTTTATAAAACCCTTGAACTAGAAATTTTGATTTTCTCAAATTGCAGAAATTGCGTTTTTATTGATACTAAAGTCAAATACAAAGACCCCATGCTGAATAAAGGACATAATATCTGGATATTGTAATTCAAAATATATCTTTCCTTGTTAAGATGCTAATATTCAAGTTTCAGAGAGAATTTCTTGTATTATTGAATGAATTTTATATTAATTTCATGACATCTTTAGTACCATCGAAGCCTTGGATGTTCAGCCTTAGATTTGTTAATGTTAAAAAGTTTTATTACGAACAACTGTTATAATGGAAAAGCTTACAGTTCACAAATTTCTCAGAATTTATGAACAAATTCATAGTTAAGAAATAACGATTATCATACAAAGATACAAAAATTCTTCCTTAGATTAGCATTTTCTTCAAATAGGCATGCATAGCAAGTACATTAAAAAAGTAAATGGTATTTTTCAAATAGGTAAAAAATAAACGTTTTTTTTGTTACTACAATTACTATTAATTTTACATAAATATAAAATATAGGTGATACTTTGCATAAATATTAATGTTACTATATTTAAAGTTTAATGTAAGATAGTACGTTGGAAATTATAAGAAAATTAATATTAATCACACTAAGAGAGTTAAAAAAATTATGTTTTCGTTTTTATCCGAATTGTAGAATTAAGTAGTTTAAACCTAATTTTTTTCTAATAATACAATACATTTATATTAATTCGTAGTTATCAGTTTATATATAACAATTTAAATTTATTTCTAATATAGATAATGTAAAAATGCGATAAAGATATTTCTTAATTTACATGTATGTTTTCTGTTTAACCAGTGTTTCATTTATTAAATTTTGCCAAATTGTACAGATGATTAAAATACATTTAATTTAAAAAATTGAAAACTCAAAATAACTAATGTAAAAAAAAATTATTATTAATACAACATTTGAAAGTATAAGGAAATATTCTAATATAGAAATTTTGCTATTATTTTAATTTTGATTTATGATCTTTTAAATTTGATTCTTTAAAATCACTACAGTATCAGTTTATGCTTCATTAAGCAAGTGATTGCTTAAGTAATCAGTCATGACTTTACGATTAACATCGGTGACATAAAAACAACGTGACCTGTTGGAAAAATTATTATTTATAGCCTAACAGCAAGTTTATTGAACTATTTTAGACCACCCAAGGCACAAGTCGATGATGCATGGTAATTAGGAAGCTTTCGCTCTACGCCATCCTCTGTTAATTAGCTTAACTCTTGTTAATTCCATTAACTGATGAACTGGAAACTTCAAATTGCCATTTCAATTTCAGACACTTGATGTACTCGCTAAGCAATGGAAGGTACAAAAAACACGCATCAGACAGAACTATGGAGAGGAGGGTAAGGAGTTGCTCATTCTGCTAACTTAGAAATTCAGGTCAGTTCATCCGAAACGTCAGTTCCGAACAATGATCACTCTTCAAACATCACCCAAAATCACGAATGCATCCCAGAGATCATTCATCGGAAGCAGCACCCTGTATCGCTGTTGCCATATCGCGAAATCAAAATAAAATAATAATAGTTAAAAGTAAGAGAAGTATTAAAAAAAAGCAGAACAGATAGATGTGGGGAGGTCCCTAAGATCTTTTTAGGATCCAATTGACACCTGATGTAAGGCTATCACTTCTCCTCCCAAGGTCAGGGGAATGCCGTGGCTCTGCGATAGCATGCAAGGGATGGCAGAGGGGAAAGAGAAAGCTTCTGATACTGACCTTCAACTGCCATCGTTTGTGACAGGTATAGAAGCGTGAATTTGAAATCTTGACAGAGATCATTTTTATCTTTGAGTAGTTCGTAGCGTTACGATTGTCGTTGACAGAAAGCGCTTACAAAAAGATAAAGGAAAAAAAGAGGGGAATATAAAATAGAGAATAGGTGGAGGAAACAGTAGGGAAAAAGTATACAACTTCTGGAATGAAAATCCTGCCTTCTGGTAGCATCGGGATGCTGCAATGCCCCACATGCGAAGCGGGGAATGTAATTCTGAGATATATATTCATATAATCTCTATGAAAAAATCAAAGAGATTCAGAAAGAAACGCATGAATTTAATGCGACTATCAAATGCTAGTAAGAATGAGGAAAATAGATGTTTGAATCTGGGGGGTCATCAGACTAGCTATTTATGACATGTTATTATTCGGATATAGAAGTATTTGAGCATTGAAGCTGATGATAAAAAACGTATGACTGACAGGGTCTGTAATTTCTTAAAATAAGGACTCAACTAAGTACTCATAACATTGACACTGGCAAGAAGGAAAATTTGAAAAAGAATATCTGGCTACATTTAAATACAGTCAGGGGAAGTATAATACTAATTAATCAACTTCCATGCGTTATCACAGGATACAAATGCAGACCTGCATACGGAGAAACTAAAATGACAATTATATGGAATAAACCATAAATTAAAACAGTAATTTATCTTGAAATAATAAAATATAACAAAAAAATTTCATTCTATAAACTTCCGGGTTTATCACCATTAGATCCATTGACATTCAATTTAGAACAAAGTCATATCCGAGTGCTCTTATATATTCCCAATATAAGATAAATTTTTAGTTAAATTTCAAAAATGTAGGTATACTTACATAATATATTTTTAATTGCATTATGAGTAGTTTATAATATTATATATCCTCGAAAATCTTTATTTATGTATGAATAAAAATGAGTAATAATAATAAAATCATATAAAAATATTATTAAAATTGTATCAAATTAAAATTATTTTTTTACTATTAAAAATTTATTTCAAAAGAATATTTTATTAGAATTATTAAATATAAATTAATAAAAATAAACTGAGATACATTTCTCACTTATTTTGGGATATGTTTATCTCATTTTAAAAACATATTAGTTTCATTAATTTCAGACAAGGAAATAATGATTTCCTAGTTTGAAATTAAATATTTGTTTCAAAATGACATGCGATAATAAGTCTCTTTATTTTATAAAAATATAGATTCATTTTTATCAGTAAAACATTGGAATTTGTTTTTTAAATAAGCTATCCTTATTATTCTCATTCATATCTAAATATTAAAAATTTGATTTTAAATATTTATATTTTTATAATATTTGCTTACTTCAATGAAAAAGCCTTATTTTCACAAACGCTTAAGGAATTAATATTTGGTTTCTCAAAAATTTGGTTTTTTTCATTTGTTATTTATAATTATTAAATTACTTTATTTAACTTGGTCTTAAAACTTATTTTTGCTTTAACTAATAAAATATAGTATAAATCTATTGTATTTAAAATACAGTAAAATTAAAGTGATAAGCAGAAATCAAAGAAAAACTCTCGAAATCTTCAAAAGGAAATATTATTATTTTCTTGATTAATTATACTTCAGAACTTCATAACTAAATTAATTTTTTTAAAACAGATTTATCTTTCTTCCAGAAAACCTCAGTGATTGCTTTTAAAAATTATAAAATTTAGACTTACAGAAATGTATTCATTTTAGAGCCGATTCTGTTAATTATTTATGTTCTACTAATATGAGGTTCTAATTAAAATATTATTAAATATTATTTCCGACTATCTTAAGAGAAATTAGAATTGATGATAATGATATAAAAATATAACAAATAAATAAACAGATTAAAATACATGCATCTTTTTCCTGACTAGTTTTAATTGCAAAATATATATACTCAGAATGATTATATTTTATAGAGAAGCGTTTTAAATACAGTGTTTTCTTTCCTCTGCCATCATTTAGCTGCATTACCAACAACCATCAAAAATTTCATAAACAGGAAAAAGCAGATAGGAAGCAGAGACCACCAGAATGGGTAGCTCCCACATAACAATGATAATAGGATATAATTTTCTCGAAGATAAGGAAAAGAACTCGTAAATATCTCGGCACCGAAATCAGACGGTGATGGGGAAGATCACATTACACGAAGGGCGTTCTTTTGCTAGTGCCTCAAAAAGTGGTTACCGGTGCGTGCGAAACTAAAATAATTCATGCGCGTGTACCCGATTTCTGGTCCCACCCACATTTCCAGCATCATTAAAATGCGGAATAGAGCGCTAATGGGCGAAACTTCACAAGGATATCGTGACTTTGCACTGGAGCCATTTGAAATCTATTAAGCAAAGGGATTCAAGCGAACCCAATGGACCCAAAGAACTCCTGATACAAAAGGTGGTAAGAGGGGGAAGTATATGATGGTGTCCTGATTGAGATTCTTCAACCTACTGAAAGCAATCTCTTATGTTGCCGGAGAGTCAATCAGGAAAGATAGTTCAATTTCTAATGAAAAAAGTTGTATGTTGATTAAACGGACAAAATATGATAAAAAAAGAAACACAAGAAAACTGTTCCTCTTTTGTGGCAGTTCGGCAATTATTGAGGCTTCATTAAAGTCAGTTAAGTGCTTTCATTCTCAAAAGTTAATACACAAAACAAAACTAAAAATAACTTTCACTCTAGAAGATTTGAAGTACATTCTCCTTTTATAGTGACTAATTATCTAACAAGAACTCTGCTATAAATTTGTCACGTGCTCAATTTATTATTTCTGTTATTTCTTAGTAGAAAATGGACTTTAACACCACATGTCTATAAACTTCAAAATTGAATCTGTGAAGTTCTTTTCCTGTTACCCTATCTCTTGTATTGAATTACTTTGACTCGTATTTGTAATTCATTTTAACTCATATCTTTTATTATTTGAATATGAAATTCGTACTCAATTGAAAAGCCATTATCACCCAAGTCTCTTATTTTCATGTAAAACCTAAACACTTTCTTCACAAATGAATTTCTTTTTATTGTAAATACAGTCTTGCAACTTCTTCATTTTTCTAATATTTAAATTAATTTTGATTTTACAATAATAAGCTTTTTTTACAATAAAAGTATAAAATTATGAAAATTTTTAAATATGCTATGAATTGATTAATTGCAATCAAAATTTGTATTAAGAATTTATGATATAAAATTATGAAATAAAATGTGTGCATAAATAGAATGCAACTCCCAATAAAAATGCAATTGACAATTAAATATTGTCTTCATCATAAGCAAAATCAAATATTTTCATGAATTTCTAAAAAAAATTGCACATTTTTTCCGTAAAAATCGTTGTTTAATAACATGTGCGCAAATGAAGTGACTACTGCAAATGATGTGAAATTTTGTCATTTGTTATTTGAAAATTTAATAAATGACTTATAATTATAAAGATGCTTTTAGATACAGAATAATAACGGTTTACTTATTCAAAATTAGATTAATTCATTTTTAAACTTAAATTGAAGGTAATTTTTACAGCATTTTTTAATAATTTTTATGTAAAATGTTCATATATTAAGCGAGATAGTTGCCAAGTTATTAAAAAATATTAACTTACATTTACGTAACTTAATAATTTGAGTTTAAACACATATTTAACAGCCAATTTACAATTAGATTCAAGTGATTAAAAGCTGAATAGTTCTTTTTACTCTAAATGTTAAAGTTTAACTTCAGTTTACCAAACAGATTTCAAAGTCAAGTACTCAAAAGAATTATCGTGCGAGCGATGAAATGATAATTGAAGCGATTTTGCTCTTGACATTCCAGCATAGTTTGTCTGGACAGACTGAGAAATTAAATGAGATTTGAAAATGAATGGTTAGTAAAGGTGAAGAAATTGAAGAAAAAGGAATTACACAATTTTCGAGACACGCCTCTTATGAAATAAATTTTTGTTTGAGAGCTATTTGCGGCTTTCGTTTGTCACTGAAGCGTTCCCGCCCCGTCACGATTCCAGAATCGAACCCGGAACAAGACGGAGTTTCTCTTAATGAGTTTTCTTACACTGTCGTCATAGGATTTCATTTCGATTGGTTTCTTTTGTTCCTTTTCCGACTTGGGTCTAGATGAGGTTTTCTTCATTGCCTTGGGAAAAGTGAGGAAGGAAAATATTTTCATTTACTTTTTCTTTAAATCAACGACCCGCACGATTTTCAATTTGACTGAAGGGACTTATGAAGCATCGTTGAAAAGGATAACGACTTGATGATTAACTTGAAATGTTTAGTTTTATTTATTACTACATGTAAAGATGATTTATTTATGTCATTGGATTTGCTTGAATTATGGAATTTATTTTTGGTCTGCATATAAATAATATTAATGAGTTTCCAATATAAATTCTTTGAGACTGTAAAGCTATTTTGGAATAGCTACAATCATATAAATCTAATTTTTAAATGGATTTTATTCATAAAAAAGAGCTTGCTTTCAGATTTAGAATATTTCAAACTGTAGTCTTGAAGAAAAAGAAAAGAGAATAAATTCCTTCCAAAATCAAACGATTCAACAAAGGAAAAAATTTACTAGTTGTTGAAGTTTATTTTCTTTCATTTACCATTAAACCACTTGTAAATTTATCATTTTGAATTTTTTTATAATATTTTTAATGCATTTCATCATTTTAAATTTATTTTAATATTATGATATGCAATCTGAAATAGAGTTGAAACTGACATGTGACTTCCGACTTTTTTACTAAATAAATCTTCAATCCTTTTTCACACTGTTTTGTAACTAGGATTTTACTTTTAAATCTCAGTATTTTTAAGTTAAATAATGTGTAACAAAGCGTGAATTCGTTGGAAAGAATATCTTGGAGAAAATAATTCTCTGCCAATCAGCAAGAATATGTTACCTGTTATCAGTGAAAAATCTTTCTAAGATAAAAGTGAAAGTTTTCATAAATTCTTTTTCAGAAAATACGAAAAGAATTTTCCTTGTGATATTTTAAAGTAAATTCAAGTATTGAATTTCAGGAAATAAATTAAATAAATTTAAAACAAATCAAGTTTGCAGTTGAAAACGTAAATATTTTAAAAATATTTACAGAAATATAAAGTTCTTAGAAAACATTGAAAAAAAAGAAAACAATGAAAACTTTTTAATTTTTGACGACCAGTTGATTAGTTTATTTGTAAATTTAGTGTTACTAGATCTATAGAATAAATTTTTTGATGCAATATAATAAATTCTCAAATATTCTGTAAAATGTCTAAAAGAAATTTTAAAATAGTTATATACTTTACATGTTATCAGATTTCAATACAAATGAATATTTAAGCGATATACGGGAATGCAGAAGTAGAAATAATTAGAGTAAAAAAATATATATTCTGTTAATATTCTTCAAACAGACATATTAGTTTAACTAATATATAATGTCTTTCTACTGTCAAAGTTACATTTTAAAATCTCCAAAAAGAAAATTATCCTAAATTTTATAAAGGCAAGTCTACTGAGAAGCTTGCAGGAAATTTTAAAAACTTACCACCAGAGTAAGGAATAGCATTCTATACAATTTTAATTTAGGAAATGAAATATGAATGCATAAAATAATTTCATATTTTTAGAGCAAAAATAGTCACAAAGATTTGTTGAATTAAAATGGTTAGCATACGTCTTACGTTAAAAATAATTTGAATAATATAAATTTGAATATGCAAATGTGCTTCATACGTAACCTAATTTTTTAACTATATTTCTAATTTCCTAACAATACTGATTTTCATACTAAATGCTTATGAATTTTGGTTATAATTGCTTCTTAAATATCATTTTATTTATGGTGACAGCAAACAATTTTGGGGAATTGAAAATTGTCTTGCTCCAAGATATCTATAATATCCCCATTTTGATATGTTAAAAGATTTTGTTCAAGATGCAAGATTAACGATGGTTTTATTTTTCTATCGGAAAATGGTAAATGTCACATTCTACAATAAGCTTTAACGAATAAAATTTTGTAAGCATATGTCTTCATATTTTATTTCAGTTAATAATATCTCATATTGTTCCATTTCACCTTTGAAGTGATTCTTTAAATTTCTATTGCAAAATCAAAAATCCCATGATCTCCTACTAACTCTTATTGAGTTTACGAGTTAAGACAAGATAAAGATTACTAGAAACATTTTGTTTTTTTAACTTCCTTTTTAGGATCAATACAAAACGTTAACTCTCAACATCTTGAATTTTATAACTTAATATATTAGGTTGGGGAAAAAAGAAATCCATTATTTTTATGTGAACTTCAAAATGTTTTAATATAATCAGGATTCACTTTGTTTACACAGTTTAAAACTGTTTTATGATTCATTTTTAGCTACCATTGAGGACGTGACTGGTAATATATATATATATATATATATATATATATACTGGTCAACAACGAACATTTCAATGTGAGGCGCATTTTCAATATGAAACATACATTAACAGAATCGGCAAAACCGTAAATTCTCACAGTATCTGGACCATAAACGCCATCCACAGTTTCAGCCTCTTGATTTGCATTTTCATCTTTATCTAAGAAAAACTGTAAAATGTACCTAATTTCTCTTTATTGGTTTCCATTTTTGAAATTGTAACTCACAACTGAATGTACAAAACAGGAAGTAGTAAAAGAGTTTTTAATGCGAAACGTCGTCTTTCCAACGAGCACAAATCTGAAATTGTTTGACCGATATTTTACTTTACTAGATATCGATCACAATAACAATCCACCACTAAATAATGGTTTCCTTTTTCTCCAACTTAATATTTAAATTTTCATTGGAGGCACATATTTTTTTAAATGAAAATGTTTTTTACACAATTTTCAAGATTTTCCATATTTTGCTTAAAGTTTTACCGTAAAATAAATTCAAACCATCATTTTTGGAAAAATAAAGAAATAGTTTTCATTTCTAAAAATACTTTCAAAATTTAATGAATTAATTTAAGTGCATAATTATCTTTGATAAAGTCCAATTAGAAAATTTTTTACAAGAAAAGTAGAAAAAAATCTTTATAAAAATTTTGTATTTTAATATTCTCCATTGAAGACATTACAAAATGAATAATACATTTCCCTTTCTATGTCTAATAAAAAAGTTGGTAAGCATGAAAATATGAGATCCGAAAAGAATTTTGTTTCGATTATGCTGCGATGTGGATTATTGGAAAGTGAAATTGAACTGAGGAAAAGCTACATTTAATTGAGTGGAAAATACGGTTCCTGAAATTTGAACTTCCGAAAATTATTTTACACGATTAGAGATTCGATTCTACAGGAGTAATTTTTTCTTTTTCAGAATCAAAACAACTGAAAACATTAGAGGAAAAGTAGTATATGTAAGATTTTTCCTGTCTAATTTATAAACATTATTATTTTCTTAAATAAATTAAATTAAAATTTATATGTATTTAATATCTTTTTCTACGAGTTTTGTTAATATATTTTTCTAATATCTTTTTCTACTGCTTTTTTAATACTATTTAATGTTTATTCAAACATGATAAAATATATTAAATTTTAATTCTAGTCTCAAAATTATATCAGAAATGTACATGGTTCTATGTAATCTAAATTATATTCCTTTTCTGTTTCCTTATTCTTTTAAATTTTGTTAAAAAAAATTCTTTTTGAAAACAGTTGAATACATTATGCATACAATTTTCAAAAAAAATTAGTCTTTCTTATTTTATATTTAAATTATTCATTTGGTAAATTAAGAATTAAGTGTTTAATTAATCTATTCAAATGAAATTGTTATATGCGAACAACAATGATAAATAGTAATTTCTAATAATCAGTCATATACAGTCTTTTCTAAATTTAATTCAAGAAAAAATATTTGCATAAAATTATTATATACAATATTATGATACATTACTTACATTAATTTTTATTATTAAAAACTAACTATACCTGAGTTTTATAAATAATTTATTTTTTAAGGATTTTTAGAAGTAATTAAAATTCATTTATAAATAAAACATTTTATTTTTGATGAAACGATAAATTCATTCTTAAATTTCTAATTCCTCGTATTTAAGCAAAATACAAAAAATTGAAGTATTAATTTTTCTCTAAAGTTTATGGAAAAATCAAAAATAGATTATTTTTATCGATATTAATGCATAATTTTCAAAATATCTTTTTTCATATTGATTACCATAAATGGTATTTAATAAACGTGCTCTTTATCTGAAGTCATTCGAAATTAAATATTATTTAACTTGTCTATAATATTCAAAGTCAAGTTTAAATATTATTTTTTCAATAAAATTCCAAAAATATATTAAAATAAATCGATATAAATTAATATTTATTTTTCAAGTGCTTTGCATATTATTTCTATATGAAAATGTATAACTATGTACATTTTATCTTGAATTTCATTCCAATCGAAATTTTAGTGTATTATACTATGTATGCGTTACTTTAAATTTGATACACTTAATTATAACATCATTTTGTTTGTTAAACATTACTTGATGATGTGTATTAGATAATGATGTGTAATGAAGTGTAATACATGATGTGTAATACATAATGATGTGTATTAGATTAAAAGATGTATTTATTATGTAATTTTTCTGAAGGGAATTCTATATGAAATAATTTTATAAAATAATCTATCGAAAATATTAACTTCAACATGACTTGATTTCCTGAACAAGAGACTTCTAAATTCTTTAAAGAGAAAAATACAAGTCATCTTTAGATAATTTGAGAGTTTACTCTCTGCTTTGAATTTCCCTTTTACTTCTTGGTTATGACCTTTGACTTGCTTTTATTCAAGTTGAAGAGAAATACATAAATGAACATAGAATTAGTAGCTAACATAGAATTAGTATTAGCCTCAAACAATTTTTAATGGAGAGTGATTACTTGTTTTTAATAACAAAAATTGCGATTAGAATTTGATATATTTAGACGTGGAATATATTACTTTATTTATAAGCTTTTAAATAAATTTCCTTTCTTAAAAAGTTTTATTAAAAATGTATGATTTGAAAATTTTTAAATTTTAGTTTAGAAATTTTTTAATTTATTTTTTTTTATTTGTCTAATAAATTTCTAGTTAAACATAATCGTTTCGTTTTTGTGTAAAAGAAAAAAAAAAGACATCAGATGAATGATTATTTATTTTATTTTTTATATAAATGACAAATACTAAAAATTTCATAATATTATCGTAATTATTAAAAAAAATTGCTCTATCTTAATTTTATCTATTTAATATTTTTAACGATAATTAACATATACTGTTGTAAATACATAAGCAAAAAATTAGTAAATTATTGCACACTTGTCTACAAAAAAATTATAAACGCACGCGTATCTTTGATATAGAAAGGTTATCTGAATAGATAGGTTACCTGAATATCATAGCATTTTTAAAAATTAGCAGGTTGATGTACTTTCAAAAAAGACCTCGAGCTAATTCGAGCCTTTTCCTTTCATTCTATGAGGCAAATATAAAGCAAATAATGAAAATAAATGTCAAAGCAAATAATTGAATAATGGATATAAAGCAAACAATGGAAAAAGTTATAAATTACAAATTCAAGACAGAATTAAGTAAAAGCATTAGATACTAGAAAATCTCTGAACAGTCTCTGATAAAGGCTACATTAGCCTAATTGCTTAGGGTGCCATTCTCTTTATCGAAAGGAAGTAAACTCGAATCTCAGTTTAACCGATTATCCATGTGTTAACTAAAGGTGGATAGGACACGTATATTAGCCAGTCATCACAATTTTCTCCAAATCAAATGATACCTCTGCAATGGTGATCAAGTATTGGGTGTCTTCTGCTTGATCCCTGCCTCTAAGTTAAGAAGACTCTCACCTAGTAGCTTACTCTTAATTGGTAGAGCGCAACTCTGAGCTAGGTACAGAGACGTGTGCTAGTATACACAGTCAGTCACTTTGTTAGAATGTCGCTACGTTCTATTTAACAGGTCATGGCTGCCTGGCAAAGTATCTTCATAACAGTGAAATTTTTGCAAACCCCGGAGGGCTCGGCAGTTATGATGAATATACATTATAGTGATTCTGAAAGGGGCCTGTACTCATGTGCTGGGGAATTTGTATGATTATTTTTGATTGTTTCCTTTTTCTTACTTTTTTCTTATTTGTTTGTAGTTGATTTGTTATTAGAAATAAAAAAAAAACTTTGATATTTGGTGATTCATCAAGTATAAATATGAGCTTTTACAAACTTCCTTTATGAAATGCATTTATATTAATAGTGTGATATAATTGTTCACAAGAGAATGCTCTACTTATATCTAAATAAGTGAGCTTTGTAAAGAATGCTTCATAGCATTGATTTTTTAACATGAAAACCAGCAAATATTCTGTATCGAAATAGTATTTAATCAGATTTTTCTATATCAAAAATTACAATGACTTTAAGATCATAAATTATGATATTTTGAAATTGATCATAAATTGTGATATTTTGAATATTTGATGAAATTGATTCATAAATTGTGAAGCGAGATAATCTCTCTATTATCAAATACTGTAAAAAAATTCCCTTTGTAAAGCTTAAATTTATCGTTTTATATTAGCTTTGTTATTTTTTAAATTCTCCACAATATGCTAATAAATACTTAGCTCTTAAGTTGATGAAAATTTCTTGATTTTTCAGATGTTCTGTTAGCCAACCATGGTTTTCTAAATTGCATATAAAGCACTAAAAAAGAGTTAACAAGTAAACTTAATAAAGACATACACACACACAAATTCCACTTATTATTTTCATTATTTAAGCAAAATACAAAATGTTTAAATTGATATTAATTTTAAGGGCAAGTACACTTTTTAATAACATAAAAAATATATTAGTAATGTCCGAAATTTTCAAATTCCTGAGAAGAAAATTAATGAAACAACTGCGTAATAAAAACTCACATAGCGTTACGTCACTGATCTCCCAAATAAAAGGATTTTCAATTTCTAATAATAAACAAACAGTTGCGACGCACACAGCAAAACGAAATGAATAAGTCAGCCGCGCAGCTGTTCAGGCGGAAAATTTTCCATTACATCCGGAAAACCGACGGGGCCCTCTTAACTAGAAGAAAAGCGTTTTGCATTTCATTTAACGTAATCGAAGTTTTCAATTTTTCCGCAACTTTATTGCGTTCGAACTGAAAAATAATTTTGGCTTTTGGTTTCGTAAAGTTTCATAGGAATAGAAAAGGAAGGGGGGAGGAGCCAGATCGCGAATTAGGAGTCGGGGAAAGTGGTGAAGGGGTTAGTGTTTTAGTACTTATGGAATGGAAAGGTTTCATTAATATAGACACAGCAGCTGTGCGTTTCTCGAAACCTTTCTGTATCGCGCATTTTGCGTTTCTTTCCTTTTCTTTTTCGAGCGCAGATTACTTGGTTTGTAATGATTTTCTGAAAACATGTGTTTTGTCGATTTGATGTCTAACGATTTGAACTTGATGTGAAAATTTGTAAGTAATTTTTAAGCTACTTCAAGAGTTATAAAAACTATAAAATGAACTCCGCTCAAACTAATTTACAATTAATGAAAGAAATGGGTTGGCTTTATAGTTATTTGATTTATGCTATTTCGTAAGCAATACTAAAATCACTGATTACAAATCAGCACATTTATTTTTCGAATTGCTTAATTTTTCTAAAAATTGGCAAAATAAATGCTGATATGTAGTTAGTGATTCCCACATTTTAAATTTGGAATCTAGAATTTTATTCATAATACCAGTGTAATGTATTGGCGACTTTATAAAAAGCAGAATATTTATATATGCACAGGTTATGTTCCACAAAAATTCATTAGAGTATTCAGTTGTAATGATAAATTGTAGTATTACTCACTTGGAGGCTGATGAAAAAAAATTGCAATAAAATGAAGCTTATGTCATAATTTATGCTTGAGAAGACCATGAATTGTTCATAGAAATTTTTATTTTGTCACTGTAAGAATAGTTAGTGAGCATTCAAGAAGATAAAATACATCGAAGGTCACCCACTAAAAATCTGTTGACTGAAAAAGTTTATTAAACCGTTTAAAATAAATTCATTTTTAAGCAATAATTCTGATGATTTAAATGATTCCCTAATAATTTACAATATAAAGTTGAATACAGTCAATACAACAACAGTATTTATTTGCATTGTATTAATTCTTCTATCTTACTTTGTTTTAAAATTTTATCATTATTTAATTTGACAATACTACTGCACAAATGTATAGCGAATCTTTATAATACATTGATTTTATCAAGGTGATAGATTCAGTAATGCGTAAATTACTAGGTATAAATCTTAATTATTTGAGGAAAAACAACTCATTAAAAGTGTATAAATTTATTAAGAATAAGGGAAAAAAAGATAACATCTCATTATGAAAAAATTATCACTTATTTTTATAATATTCATTACGTATTTTTTTACATAAGAGCATTGAGGCTAAAAATTGAATTCATTAATGAGCAGTATTATCTATTCCGTGCCATGAGCTATTACATAAATCAGAATTATGCAAAGTACTGTCACCCTAACAACAACCAATAAATATTCAATGAATCAAATTGATGCTGCGTGATGAGACGCAATTAATTTTTATACCATTTTAAAATTGACATAAAGGCATAATATTGCTAATTATCAATATTAAATAGCTGGTTATAAAATTTCAAATTAACCATAACGAGAAACAAATTTTATTTCATACTTTTTTTGCATCAAACTTCGCAGCAGGGGACATTTTCTATCCTCTAATTTTGGAATCCCAATATATGAACAAAATGTATTATATATTTTAATTATGATTAGAAAACAGTCATTCTGTTAAATTTATGACCGTGATTTTATATTATAAGATATAAAAATTGGATGAAGTTGACTTGCCATAGGAATCTATAGTTTTTAATAAAAAAAAACTATTATTCTAATAATAAAAATTCAATTCAAAATTTGACTCTAAATTTACTCGCTAGAATCCCTTCGCATTATTTTTTCTCATTGC
Organism: Latrodectus geometricus; assembly: GCA_026290005.1. NCBI lineage: Eukaryota > Metazoa > Arthropoda > Arachnida > Araneae > Theridiidae > Latrodectus > Latrodectus geometricus. The sequence continues at coordinate 266,451 of JAPDSC010035128.1, read as the reverse complement.
GACGGTTAAAAATTTGTATATTAATTTTTTAACTTTTTTTTATATTTAAACAGTTTGTGAACCCCTTCACAAGTTCCATATAATTAGAGGAAAGAAAAGATTTAGAAAAAGAGAGGGAAAAAAAACATTAATTAAACTTTATATAGCAATTCTTGAATTTTTAACACAAAAAGGTTTACACTTAATTATTTGAAACAAATTAATATCTAAACCTTTATGTAACAGAATGTATAAAAACAAATCATAAATATCAATCTGCTGCTCGTGAAACATCTTTACCTACATATGTTTAAGAAAAGTATTCAAAATAAAATACTTTATAAATAATTAAAATACTGAAAATAAATGGAAAATCAGATTTTCGATATTACCTACTTAGGTAAAATTATATTCTTTATGAAAATTTTAAGTAATATAATAATATAAACTTTGAAAAAAGCTCCCGGCTCAATATAGAAGATATTTACTAAATATGCAGCAAATTCAAAACAGAATATAATGCCTAAAATGCAATGTTGCAACATTTTATTCACACCAAAATTCTGTCATTATACGTTTTTATTATTCTTTTAAATCTTTTATGCGGTTTTTATAACTATGCCTACAATTAAAAATAAGTTTAAAAATAATGGAGAACTTTCTACTTGTTTCTTTTAATTTTTTATGTACATAAAATAATATGTAAATACTTACTGGAACAGAGAGAACTAATCAATGTTTCTGTGCATTTATTTTGCGTAGTTTTGTTCTCTCTTTAATTTGGAAAGTTTAGATATTTATTTTATTCAACTACCAGCTATGAAGTAAAGTAAAATTTTGAAAAAGATTAACTTTAGTTATTGAAATTAAATTAAAAACTGCAATTTTCGAATATTCTATGTCTTTAAAATAACGTATATTTCAGTGTATTGTTAAAGTTAGCTCACTTGAACTTTTGCTTTATTTACGGATTTTGTCGGAGTGGTAATTTTTCAGGGGAAAGGAAGAAAAACGTTTTCCTCAATTACAGTTCTTAGATCGAAAAGGGTCAACACGTTTAACCTCCGGTCAATTCGAATCACCTTTGTTCACCTCAAATAAGGGTCTCCTCACCATAAGGTATCATTGGGGGGAGAATCCGGAAACAAAACAATTATTTATCTATTTAGCCCACTCTTCCAACTGGCACTTATGTGCTTACAGATGTATTTTCCCAGGAAATTCGTTAAAATATTGTTTATTATTAATACGTTTAACACTGTGTTTCTCCTTTTCAAGTATTTCACGAAAATATTTTTACTTGTGTATTGTGCGTTATTGATGTTATTTCAATGAAGAAAAACACCTGCTAAAAAGGTAGAATGTGTTTGTTACAAATTAATTAAACAATTTCTTGAGGATCTCAAATGTGGACTTAAATCTCATGTGTTACTTATATTTATCATAAAAGAAACCTTATTGAGATATTAATTATTGTTTATATGAATTATGCTAAACTGTTTGGAAAAATAAAAACATATTAAGGAAATGAAATAACAGAAAATGTTTTAACTAAAAAAAAATACTAATTTTTTAAAGTTATTTCGTAAATAGTAAAAAAAAATCTGATTGAGTGTTTGGGAAATAATTTACATATGCCTTGGATTTAAGAATATCAAAGCTACATAAACAATCGAAACATTAAAATAGCATATATTTATTATGTTTTTAATCTACAAATACATTAAATATATCGTTTTTGTGAGAGTATATCGATAGTATATATTTCCATAATACAATAATGTCTATGGTATGAGTGTATACTGATAGATTATTTTTGATTTTATGAGTACTCCAATTTCAAAAACTTTTATAAAAGATTCGGAGACAATAATTTTAATACTATTTTTATATCATTTGAATTCTAGCTTAAAAGAGAAATATAAGAAAGTGTATGTATTCTAATTAACATAAGCATATGTATGAAAAATTTTATTATTAAAATATTATATTATAAAAATTTTGTTATTAAAATCACTTATTCTACTTACTGATATATTTTAATAGGTATAATTAGTTTCATTTAAATTTATACATATACACTTCTTACTAAATTGAACCTTCTTTTAAAAATTTTAAATACATATATATTATTTGAGAAATATAAAATATATTAAGTGCACAAAAGCCAAAAGAAATATTTTAAATTAGTGAACTTATTCAAAGTTGAAAATTATTAAAATTTAGGTTTTATTACTTTGTACATATGTCATACTAATGTATAAACATAGTGTTTATTGAATATCATGCAACAGCATGCTCAGTTTTATGCCATGTTAAATATTATATATATATATATATATATATATATATATATATATATATATATATATATATATATATATCCTGTGATTAACGCACTCACCCAACTTGAATCTCATTAAAAATTCTAAGGATGTTCTTCACTCTCTGCCTAAACCTTCCTCACTTCCAGCTATTTTATATACTTAAAACTGATCCACAAGAGAGATTAATAGTTACTTCTGTATAAAATGTGCATTGTACCGAACCTTATATGAAAACATAGAAGACAGATCGTGAGCATCAACAGGAATCACAGCAAAATATGATCGAAAACGCCATCATAAGGTAAGCTATTGTAATACGATCTTACATTCATTTGACTATACACTGTCTTAAATAGCTATACTGAATAAACCAGAACTTCCCCAGTTCCCACATGAACTTATCAAAAGATTTCATTATTGTGAAAACTTATGCGATTTATAGTAATGAAAATGAATTTTCTAAATTAGATTGTAGTATATATTATCATAAGAGGGTAGATCAATACTGGATAAAAACAGCAATAAAAATGTTGATGAGCGATACCTACAATCAACACAACTTATAATTGGATAATTCCATAGGATGTAATATTAAAACATAGGTACTTGTTTTCAGAGTAGAATCAAAAATGAGTTGCAATTCACCTCGTAAATACGCAAAACATAATTAAATTTATGTGGTTGAGTGTTTTGACTATTTTATTTTAATTTAAAAATAAATTCAGCTCATCATTAGTTACCAAATTAACCACAAAATGTTGCTCATCGATTATTTTAGCTTTGACTACAATAGTAACTGTGGTAACTTTGATTACAAATATTAAACAGAGAACTTGTTAAATAAAGATTATAGTTTAAACTTTGTAAAAAGCCTGTAATAAAGTTGAAAAGAAAATGTATTCAAAACACATTAATAATATTCATGAGTGAGACTGGTTTTATTTCGATTCAATTATAAAAATTCGCTAAATTAACTGCTATAAAATTATTTTGCAATCGTTCATCATTTTACATGTCAAATAAATACAAATTATTCTGGTTCAGTTCTATTTTTGATGAAATTGCGGAAGCATAAATATATCTGGATATAATAAGACTAGAATGAGGTTTATTTTCTGTACACTGATAATTAATCTTTTTTAATGTGAATTGTCTAGAAATTTGTGAATAATTTCTCAGAATTTTTTTTCATAATTAGAGAAATTCCTTGAAATATAATTGGTTGAAAACAATTTAGCTTAGTGACACTAAGCATTTTCCCATAATGTATTCATTTTTTCCTCTTGAATTCCGGTTTTATGTTTAGTAGATGATGCTATCAAACAGCACCAGAAAAAAGTACACTAAGTTCTAATTTGTTTTGCCCTCATTCGAGTACGCCAACAAAAAATATAAAATACATAAAATTGACTACGAAATTTTACCTGAAATCGTAACAAAGTCAAAAAGTGGGGGTGTAGCTGTTTTGTGTTTTCCCAGGTTGTTGTCTGATAAATGCTTGTTTACGTTCAACATTACAATTCTTTTTTTTTTTTTTTGAGACATAATTTAAATTGAAAGTAGCATAAAATAGCTTTTATGCAGGAATCCTTAATACTAACGAGTAGATCACTCTGTTCTTGAATATACATTCTTGAACATTTTTTATTAAAGAAAGAAAAGCAGTTCTTAAAATTAATATGTTATATTGTATTTGCCTTTCCAATATGGCGGGGGTATTTGAAATCAGCATTAATTAGAAGAATGGTTCTTCCTAAACAGTATTGCTCTAATGATGGAAATTAGGTGGTAGCTTCAGCATGACGTGAGTTAGCTTTTCATAATTAAATCTCATTCCTTTGGTTTTTGTGCTTACCATCATGAATGTTGTCATGCATCTCAACATTCTGATAATTTAGCCTTAAATATTGATGTGATGGTTGCTTAAAAAATAGTGCTATTGCCTATTAGTGTGATGGTTGTTTCAAATGAATCGATTTCTGAGTCATGTTACCAAGAGATGTGGCTAACTTTGTGTAGAGCAAAGAATTTGTGTTCAGTCTAATCTAGCCCTTGTGGACAAAAAATAACCAGTGAGGGAGAAACATAACCAAATCAATACGGTCTAATCTGATGAAACTTTTGCGAAAGGAATGGAATGATAGAAACAGAATAACTACTTTATAACTACTAGAATAACAACAGTTTTACCATTTTTCCCATAAATTTCTTTTAAATTTACCATTTAAATTAAAATGTTTCAAAAGTTTTAATGTTCCATTTTCTGAACACAAAAAACTACCCAAGAACTTATCCCCAATTTGAATAAAATTATTTATGATTCTGTAATGTCTAATTTTTCTAGTTAAAACATCATCAAATCTATACAGCAACAGGTAACCTTTGACATGATTTATTGTGTCCAGATACTTTCACAAAGGTGACATTCATCCTGAACCATGCTGTCTGCCATTCAGTTTAAAGTTGGCCATCTCATCAGTGAAGTCGTGTTCTCGGTACGGAGGAGAGTCGTTTTAGTCTCACAAGCGATTCTCAACGCCATTTAATTCGGAGATAGTTCAGAACATGGTTTCATCTCAAAGGAAGAATTGATAACTAAGAGCATCTTCGTAAGACATCAATGATGTACAACAAACCTTTGATTTCGCTCTTACAAAGTCCATCATATTATACTTTTAGAAGATTATCACCACCCCAAGTATGTAAATTTTAACACAGAAACATGTGATTATGCACTTACGAAATGAAAATTTTATATATATTCTTGTCAAATAATGGAGGAAACTGAGAAATGAATTTTGGAACTAAATATTCTAAATTTTAAAGGTAGGACAATTCCTCAATTAATTTTGCTTTTCCAATGAAATAAGCATTCTCGTCAAAGGAGCATGGAAAACATAATTGGAAGCTTGGACATTATTTTACTAAGAAACTACAGTGAAATAATTCAGAATATTTGAATCATTAATATTTAAGTTTCAAGAATGTACCGTGGACTAAAAGAATTTGTTTTGGACTTTTGACTACAGTTGCAAACCAGTGTATTGTAATTTTCCTGAAGCGATCATTTTCTGGAAAAATGATACATCTTGTTAAAAACTATATATTGTTAATAGCAATTTAGAAATATATTAAAATGGAATAAATTTTACTTTAATATCTATTCTCAATTTATGTACCAGCTAATTTTTTTGGTTATAAATTTTGAGTTGAAAAAATTTTATGAACACTTTACATTTTTATTTTGAACAAATTTAATTCAATACAATATAAAATATTCTGGTAGCTATGCATATTTTAAATTATGCAAAAAATTATTAATATTTTTTAATATAATCTATTTCTTATTCTCTTTTATACGGTTTTTTAATTTGTTGTTAATATATTTAGCAAAATGAAACCTTTGATTTTTAGTCTCTGGTTGTAAAAATTAATTAAATATAATTAATTAAAAAATAAACGATTGTTTGTATTATGATTTATCACTTGTGATCATATAAATTTGACTTACAAACATTTATAGCTTTTTATTTCGATTATATTTGATAATTACGTATTAACTTTAAAATTGAATTAAAAACAATTTAGCTTTATATTCGGCATGTTAATTTGTTAATTTTAGTAGTTTTGATAAATCTACACCAATAATGAAAAATTTTTTTAGAGTTAAAGTGATCAAAATATGAAAAAAATAGGAAAAGTCATATATAACGTGCGTCTTGACTTAAACACTATAATGCTTCATAATGACCAGCATCTGGGTATTGGCAACAAGGCATTAAATCCTTTCTTACAAGTCACAACTTAAGGTGAAGAAAGCTATATTCTTCTTACACAAAAAAGAAGTTCATAAAAAAGGTTGAAGAAAAAGAGACCGTGCCATCTATTTTTGTGAACATTTTTTGAATAAATAAATAAATGAAAATAAAAGGATGAAGCGAAATTTAAAAATGGAGAATATAAAATAAAAATCAAAACCTACCGTAAGCCGTTCTGGGAGGCCCCCAAAAACTCTCCCATACAATACAAAATGGTTTATGGGCTTCATTTATATGGGTTAGGCCTATCGGTGAGCTTCCTGCACGCTGCAAGAAGTGATAAATGCACATGTCATTGATTTTGTGGCCAATAAAAGGCGTGATTTATGCTATTGTCGGGGCCGCCATATTTTACATGAATCTTATCTGGCCAGTCACCACTTTCCAACTTGCAGGAGGATATTTATTATATATTCAAAAAGTTAGATATTTTCTCTCCCCCTTCATTTGAAGGGTGGAAGAGAAGGGAAAAAAATTAAAATTCGGGAGATCATATTCTATGGGGGTTATGGAAATAAGGTTGAGACGAGATCGACCATTGTGGTTACTTTTTCCAGAAATTGGCATCCGACAGCGAGAAAGAGTAACTGCCCCGATGCATGGTGGGAAGAAAATCCACTTTTCCTTGAGACGTAGAAGTCTCTGGGGATTTTTCGCTTGTCCAAGTGTAGATCCTCTACTACTTATTATTGACCTTTACGGTATGGATGTTAACTAATTCAAACATCAATAAAATACTTTTATTTTGATCTAAGAATCAAGAAACTTATTAAAAAAACCCATTTACAATAACACAAATTTTAATTTTTATCATCAAATAAGATAAATGGAATTTTACATATTTTTTCCTATTACTGGGTTTTGTGAAATATTACGATTATATTATTTACATGAGCCTGAAATCTTTTACCCGTCTTAAATTATTTATACAACTGGCTCACACAGGTCAACATTTCACATACCAGAATATCAATGTTTCTAGAATTTATTTTTCATTTGTTTTAAAATGATTTATTTTATTGCGGTATTATCATATAGAGGAGTAAAGAATTATGAATAAAGTGAAATAAATTTGGATTCTTAGATAAAATCTATTGGTTTTGTAAGTATCTAAAATGAAATTATCTCTTAATAAAAACCTTTTTTAAGCACCTACTTACTTTCGAAAATTATGTACCTCCTCTCAAGCTGGAAATTAACTGGATAGTTAATGACAAGAGAAGCAATAAATGCTCATGAACAATTTTTCAACTCATGATCATTTAATAATTGCTGATTAAAGTCTCTTAAATAAATTTAAAAAATGTTTGATAATACTATTCTAATAATAATAAGTCTTTGTAACTTCTACGCACTTTTAATCACATTATAACTGACATCCAATTAAGTCATTAAAGTTCTACGCAATCACAAGTAAAGTATTTTCATCCGATTTTACCAGCAATGAAGAATCTCATCATGATATGTTTTAGTTGTAGGATTTTGAAGAGAAAACCATGGGACCCATAAAGAAATTAATCCCTAGTCACTATTCTTATTTATAAGTGATATTTTTTTTAAATATTGGTAGATCCTTATAAAATACACTACTTACTAAACTTACTATAATACACAACTTACTAAAATTAAAATTACTACTCGATAAAGAAATGCAAGAGAAAAAAAAAAGTGATAATCATTAAACAAATATATTATACTTAAAATAAAAAAATGATTAAATTTTCAAGAAATTTAAAAACACAGATCCTTGAGAATTTAGTACCGAAAAAACTGCTCATCCCTCAGCAGTAACAGTATTTATGGTATTTAAATGTTAAGACAAATAGAGATAAAATGAATGTATAAATACAACTGAACATGAAGTTGAACATAACCACATCATTAATCGACTATAGTGATTGGTATATGGTGACAAACTTATCTCTTGAAAACCACAGACCAGACATTTTCGTGGGGGAGATATTAACAAAATGTATGGACCAGAACAGCAGCCAAATATTTTCTGTTTCTAGGGAAAACCCGTAAAATACCGATAATATGTGGTAGAGGGTTATCTTTTAGAAACATGTCTTTCATGGGACTCGAATAGAGTCACTGGTTTTAATAACACAGTAATGTAATGGCTACATGGCTACTGTTTAATTTGTAGTTACTGTTAAAAGATATAATAAGGAAGTGCATCAAGTGGGACTCCATGGCATGTCTCCAGATGATGGGGTCAATATGACGATTATTCGATCCCATCATCTACAAATGTGAATCTTCCACGAGTTACACAAACACGGATGCGATCGTCATAATGCCATAAGCAAACGGAATATGTCTTAAAATATAACACCCAACCATTCTTGCACCCATATTTGTTCCTGGTTGCACCGTCGAATACGCTCCTATGTGTGATGTAGTATCAAAGGTACCAGAAGTATAGTCACGAAATCTATGATGCTGCAAAAGCCAAAGGTGGATACTTTGTTTTGCCAGTGAATCCATTACTCAACTCAGTGATAGTGAAATGTCTGCTCGAACCAATAAGATGATCTCGGCTGTTTATGATAAGCAAGTGATCCTCCTGAATTCACAAAATACATTTTCTGTAAGCAGTTATGAGATCTTGACAGATGCGGTGAGGAGTATGACTAAGTAATAAATTGCAATCCTGTACTGTATTTTAACATTATCAAAGTTAGAAGCATGTTTGTAATTTTTTTGTCCTTTTACACTAGGCATCATAACTACATTTCACCATTGAGCAGTTTTTAAAAGCAATTTTTGAACAAGAAAATTGCTGCATAATTTTTTTATTCAAGCAATTCGTAAGAGTTTACATGAATGTACTGAAAAGAACATCATTACTTATTGGTGTAACATTCTTGGTGTATTAATTTTAAAGACTGAATATGTACTGATTGAAGGTTAGTTCCTGATAAATTCTTTTTTTTCTGAATAAAACTCCGGAATCTCATGTCCAATTAACAGATTAAATTAAAAGACAAGATTTAATGCAATCCATGGTCAGAAAGTTGATAGGCAATGTGTGTTTAAGATATTAAAATATCTTTATAGTTCTGTTTTATTCATAACACATTGCCTTATGACATATTCATTTGTTTTTAATTTTCACAATATCTGTTTTATCTATTAAGAAAAGTACATGTGTATGATCGTTCTAATATTTCTTGATTATAAAACCATTTTTTATTTTATTATCAGTTGTTTTTGTGTGTGTGACATAAAATGGTAAATTACAAGATGTCAATAATATTTTTATGATTGAAATCAGAAAGGGTTTGAATACTATCTTTTGAAGAAATTGTCATGCATAATGGAATTGAAGTAAATATCTTTAAAAGATTAATTATTGAAAACATATTCCAAAATATCTTAACAACTTTTCATGAAGCATTAAGAATATTACTTATATGCATGTGAATAGAACAATAGTTGTACTATTTTCAGCTGCCTTATTACAATATCTTTTTATCTAATTAAACAAACTTCTAACAAAATTCCACGAGTAAATATTAAGAACCAATGTTTGTGAATAAAAAAAAATATAAGGTTCCATATTAATGGACAATTTTTAAAACAATGCCGCATATTTTTTATTTATTTTTTATATTAACTACACAAATCTTATCTTTGTCAACTAAATAAATTTGATAAAAAAAATATTTGAATCTTGATTGATAAATATTTATTTTAAAATTTTTTTGGAATTCAAATGATATTGGCCTTTGGTTTATTTTAATCGATGATAATTAAATAATTTTGATTTCAGTATCCCATCTACTCCATTTTATTTTCCAAGTGCAAGTCTGTTCTAAAAATAAATTCAGTTAACTATTATGGTAAACTAAAATCATCAAAATGAAAGTCGGGTGATAAAAGAAAACTCAAATTTATTTTGAAAGAAACTTTTTTCAGAATCATGATGAAACTAATAAATTCATGTGCAGACATTTATATGAATTCAAACATTTTTACTAATATGGGGTTCATATCATAAATACTGAAACTGCTCTTAGAGTAATTTGATAGCATAGAATTTTGAAATGAATATTGATGAGAGCATCACTTGAGTAATATTTTTGAAATGTAATAATGTATACAAATTTCAACGTAAATAAATTGTCCACACTTAAAATAAGGTCTATTTTACATTTTCGATTGAATAAATGAGCCTTTTAATGAAAATCAAATCTGATATATTAGGAAAAAAAATATATCATTCAATGACAAGCATAAATTCATGGCACTACTTCAAATGCTTGATATTTAAACTTCACTAATAAGATTATAATTAGAGAAGATTAATATAAATTTTAATCTTAATCAATCTAATGAAAATCAATCTATGAAAAAATCAAATGATAATCAATTAAATTGAATCTGATATTTAATTTAATTTTCATTACTAAAGTTTGAGTAAATTATTTTTCTTTTGAATTTTATTAATAAAAATTGCTAAATAATATAATAATGGAACTTTTTTTAATTAATTTGAAAAAAAGGACTGTTTATTACTCAAATAAAATGTTAAACAATTATGAAAAATGTTAAAGGCAGTATTGTCAGCAGAAGGAAAATTACAGAGGAGTAGTATATTTTGAAGGCAATATATAAGCGCATGTTCTCAATTCTGCGATATTTTCTAACATATACATACATAGTAATTTTTCTAGTATTTTTTATGAACTTCAGATTTTTGATAAAATTAAGTCTAAGCAATTTTATTTGCTTGTAATTAGATTTTTTCAGTTGCAGATTGTTAGAAGTTAAATGCAACGACCAGTTTCTTATACAATTTATAGTCAGGTTTGGTGTAATCTAGTCCACACATAGGGAAGACCTGAATAAGATAAATTAAATGTCCTGATAATCAGCAAAAAATCCTTGATTAATTTGCAGCGAAAAATGTAAGAAATTTACAACATTATAAGGAGTTTCTTGATGTTACAGAAATCTTGTTTTCATGAATTAATTTGAGAAAATTACATGAGAGAGAATTATTTGCTGAAAATTTTACTTTTCGAGTCCGGTAGTTTTTCATACACCGAAGAACCATATTGTAAGTGCAAAAAACGTATACAATAAAACTGGGATGCTCTGTGCTTCTTTTGTACAGTAAATTCCTATTTTGTACAGCGATATCCATCAGTCTTCTAGCTTGAGGTGATGACATGTTGAACAGAAGCTGTACCACTCTTTTCTTCAATTATGATGATTATAATTTCATGGAACTGTTTTAGACCAAACTAACTTTTGATTTTAACCTCAGCAACAGCCCATCTTGCTCTATCTTAAAACTAGATTTTGAAAATCCTTTTATATTTTTTTTGGTTTATTACCTTTATATTCTGCTATGTAAATCATTTGTGAGTATCATTAAATTTTGTTTGTTTTTGTATTACATCAACTTTTAACATAGACGTCTCTAACATTAAAGTCTGTTCATAATATTTGAAGATCAAAAGTGGAAATTTGAACACTAATATATATATATATTGCCTATACACTGTTATTCATATATAATTCAGTAGCAAATTCATATAAGAAATGTAATTCTTATGTAAAAGATAAAATTATTCCTAAAAATAGATTGTTTGACTTAATAAAGCATTCAGAAATTCGTTTTATGATTAACGAAATAGCAACTTTTCCTCAACATAAATTCCTTCAAAAGTGATTATTTCATTCCAATACTTTTCTAACTTTTCTACATCTTTTGAATAAGAATAAATATCTTTGATCTAAAAATAGGTTTCAATTTTAGCAATTATTTCTTTATTATAGTTAGATTTTTTCCTTGGAACATTTTTTTTATGTGTGCAAACAGGTAGTAGTGATTAGAAAAAAGAACTGTAGGCAATTCAAAATGCAATTCTTGTATTTTTGTCCTCGCTGCAATCAACGGAACTACTTTGACATACCCCCCCCCAAATCGGAAATTTGGCGACTTTTTTCCCCTTACCAACCATAATACCTGATTTTGGCGCCATTTTTTACTCGCCAAAATGGATTCTCGCTAAATACAAATAATACATAGAAAAACTTTTTAAAAAATACTCAGAAAATGGTACAAAATACAAGAAAATACTAAATTTGGCAACAGCAAAAATCTAAAAGCTGAAAAAACCTAAATTGGTAACACCAAAATATGAAACAGAAACCCTAAAAAGTCCGTAGGGAGTGCCAAATTTGACGCGTAATTTTTGGTGGTGTATATCAAAGTTGTTCCCAATCAATTTTTGTCTGTGTATTGTTTTTGTGATTGGATATTTTTTCTACTTCACATTTGGAGTCCTTTCTTCTAAGTTTTTTCCTTCAAGAACACATAAAACGCTGTATAATATTCGTTATGAATGGTATTTCTTTCTTCCAGCGCTTCTTCTTAAATTAATGATCATATCCCAAATTATATCTTGCTACTTGACATTTGCGTTTCCGTTCATTTTGAGTGACATTTGTCAATTGTCATCCACTCAGATGATTGTCCATTTGGCTGGGAATTAAATGTGTGTGTGGATTCATGTTTTTTACAGCATTGTCACATGAAAAACTCTTTTTTATTGCTCTGAAACAGTTCTAAACAACTCTCTGCATAGTCAAAGCATTCTTGTTTTCGGTCGACTGTGAACAAATGTGACAACCATCAAGAAGAAAGTTTTCTAATGGACAGATATTTTTGCAAATGGTGAAAATACAGCTTAAAGTGATCTTTAAGATATTAGTTATCTCATGCAACTGTAATGACTGGATATCAAAAAATATTTTGTGACAATTTTTTGTTTTCTTTAATTTCAGAATTTGAATAATTATAGCCTTTAATAACTTCCGAATTTGTACGGCCGCGCTTAAAGCCCATTCCCTTCTCTATTGCTTGAGTCTATTCTTGAGGGACCAGAATCCGAATATCACTTATCAGGCCTCTGCATTGCCTACATCACATTTTTTTAAACTAAAAACAAGGCTTTATTAAAAAGTGATATTTTGATTTTCCATTAATCTGAAAATAGCACCATTTAAACCACTATAAATTAAGAAATAAATGGCAGATGATTATGAAAATTTGACATGTCATCTAGAGGTCTATACTAAGTGACATTTATGTAACACCCTATTAATTTAATGAGTGATGTGTTGCACAAAAACCTAGGAAGTTCCATATTATCATTTTTTTACTTGAAATTAAAACGTTTATATTGGTATTTAATGTGGATTTTACTTTTCTCTTGAATTATCATAGTTATTGAGGCTTATAAAATGTTGATCAACATAGTTTCCAAAACAAATATATACACTGTTGGCCACCATAAATGCAACACAAAAATGAAGGAAGCATGCAAATAACATGAAATTAAAACATTCATTAGCGGAGGCGAGATATGAAAATGATTAAAATTTTAGTGCAGATGCACATCACGCACGATTGTGGTGTGACTTCAAAGCGCTATTTAAGACTTGGAGTCTTCGACGATTTCAAGTTCGCAATTGTGTTTTTTTTTTTTTTTTTTTTTTTTTTTTGTGATTTTTTCAAAAAAACAATCAATTATGCCTCGTAGAAAATAGCGATCATTTTTTTATCATGTATCCAAGCTAACAGAGGAAGGCCTACCGAGATTGTGGATAATCTTTCGGGGAAATCGGTAGTCGTGTTGGACTAAACCAAACAACTGTAATGTGGATATGTGAACGGTTGGATGCAAGAGGGTATGACGGACCGACGTGCTTGATCCCATCTATCACGGTGCACCACATTACGTGATGACAGGCAAATTGTGCGCATTGCAGTGACGGATTGTTCAGCACCATCATGGACCATAGCACAGCACATTCAGTCTGTAACGCATCATCCAATGTCTGCACGTACCATTCGATGCCATTTACAGCAAAATGGTCTGTCCGCAAGACGCCCATTGCTTTGTCTACCCTTGACGCAAAACCATAGACGTCTCCGCCACAAATGATGCGGTAAAAGAAGGATGTGGACTGTAAAATGGAATGAAATTGTCTTTATTGATAAGTTACGTTTCTGTCTGCAACACCACGAAGGTCACATTCGAGTCAGGAGACATCGTGGAGAGAGGATGCTGAACAGTTGCGTTATGCACTACCACACTGGTCCTGAACCGGTTATTATAGTATGGGGTGGTATTGGATATCCCTCTCACACTCCTCTAGTACGTATTGCTGGTACTTTAAACAGCAAACTACATTTCTGAGGTATTGGAGCCAGCTGTCCTTCCTTACATTCAGGGCTTACCCACAGCCATATTTCAACAGAATAATGAGCGACCACACGTGACACGCATTGTCCAAGAGTTCTCCGTCAATCGCCAGATTAATTGTTTTTCTGGCTGGCTCTCTATCCGCATCTTTCACCAATAGAAAACATGTGGTCCATGGTTGCTCAACAATTGACCCAGATAATATCCCCAGCTGCCACACCAGATCAACTTTGGCAATATTTGGAATCTGCTTGGTCTCTATACCCCTAGAACACATCCAAAGTTTCTCTGAATCAATACCGAGGCGTGTGGCAGAGGTGATAATGGTGGCTACTCTGGCTACTGATCTTGGCAGAAACCATACTTCACAAAAGTCTATTAGTTTAATCATTTGATACTTGGTCAACATGTTATCTACAAAATAAATTTTGTTGTAATATCTCTTGCCTTTCTTGGTGTTGTAATTTGGGTGGCTAGCATTGTAAAATGGAACATGGAATAAAAGAGCTGTCTGATTTCAATATTCAATAACTTCTTAACTAAAGAAAATTTTTAAAGTTTTATACTTTGATACGTTTATATTAGAGAGAGTAATTTACATTAGAGATTTCATTCATAGTTATTTAGTTTTAACATTTTGATATTCATATAAGCTAATTAAGAGCTATTGAAATTATTATTCATTAATAAGCATTTTAGAAATAACTGGAATTATTAAATTTTACAATTCAAAAACATATTAAAAAAACTATAGATATATTTATTATTTTTCCAAAGCACTTTTTTTCCTCGAAGTTAGGTATAAGCTCTCTACAGGAAGATACGGCACACAAAATTAAGTCGACCTGAAAAACTACTTTTGTGTAGGAATAGTTTAATATGTCTGAATTGTTAAATTAATATCATAAAAAATTCCCTGAATACAGAGAGAGGATACATCTTCCTGGAAGTACCATAATCTTATTCAAAATTCCCTAAGCAACTGGTGCCAACTAAACGATATATATCAATACTAATTAATTACTGGTCTCATTATGCTACACTATAGAATTAAGAAACAGTTTGTTCTTTGGAATATGTATCAAGTTTCCTTTGCTAAAGGTAAAATAAAGTAAGACAATCACAGTACATGTGCAATCTTATACAATTATTAGAAAACGTATATATATATATATATACATTACCAACCAATAAGTATGTGACACTTGTAAAAAAAAGAGATAATCTCACTTTATTCAGATTTAGTAGTTGGCAGTAACTCTGCGTGAAGCAATTACAGCCTTAACCCTCGGAAACATGATTTTCATAAGTATTTGGTGATAAACAGTGATATTTCCTTCCACTCGGCTTTATAAAGATAAGAAAGTTCTTTCACTGATTTGATGGACAGTTGCTGCACTCTTTAATTTAGCAATTCAAATCACTTCACATGATTTTTTAAGATTCAATTCTGGACTATAGGTAAGCTAGTCCAATCCAATCAACTCATTGTCAGCATATCAAGTTGTGATGGATGAATGACAAATTATGTTATCATTCTGGAAATAAAATTTATTTCACATGTAAAATTGCCCTAACATTGGTAGCACATTATTGTCAAGAATAGTGATGAGGAATTAAGTGTTTAGCTTATCTTCAAGAGATTAATTTTTAGAGATAATTTGACAACTATCAATTTTTACTGTAAACGCAATACATTCTGGAAAAAGCATGTTGTTGTTTCTGATCCTTAATTGGCATGACACAAATGAAACCAACTCCATAAGTTCAAAAAATTTCAAAAAACTAAAAAATCAAGAGGTTTGGGAAACACCTCGACCAATTTAAATTGGACTCAGGTGAAGCACGAACAGATTTACACGGTGCAAGCCTTAGAAATATTTTATCCCCGTTTAAACGAAAGATACTTCAAGTTGGGATTAATTAAGAAGCACTTATCTATCGTTTGCTTCCGGTGATTGATGCGTATCTTTGCCTCGGAAGTGGCAATCTATAGTCCGGTATTCTAGTGAATATCGGCAGACTAATGTTTACGTGACAAGGAGGTGTTACTAGGTAGAAGTATGGGAGAAGTAAGTCGGCAACCTAACTCTTAGTATGGTTACCCTGAGCGTGAAGACCATTCCATTACAGCAAGCTAAAACTAGCAGGAGAAATACTGGATATAAATCAGACTTCAAACTCAGGTGCTGCAAGCCTTATGGCCAACAGAAACTGTAAAAATTCTCCATATTATCATGATTCCTCTTATTTTTAGAGAAAAGAGGACTCATCTCATAAACTCATCTCTCCCAGACTCTGCCATCCGATTGGTAGAGATTAAGTTTGGATAAGTTCATTCGAGAACCTCTTTCTACTCATATACAGTGCAATTTCGACGTGCTTCACATCAACTAAGCCGAATACCGCTGTTGGAGTTTTTAATTAAAGACTTATGGGCGGCATCATGATCGTACAACTTTTTAGTGCAGTTTTCCAAATTTAGTACGAATTTTCCAAATTTCTTTGAACAACGTTCATTGGTTTCTCGGTCTACCAGGTCTGTTTCTCAGTTTCTTGGTTCTGTTGGATCAAAGGCTATTTCGATAATCACCACTCAACTTTCTCTTCTTAATCACAAAAGGTATTGTCAATTTTGGACTGTTTAACCCACTATATACACTACTGGTCATTAAAATTGCTACACCAAGAAGGCGACATGCTACAGACGTGAAATTTATACGAAAGGAAGAAGGTGCTGTGATATGCAAATGATTAGCTTTTCAGCGCATTCAGACAAAGCAGGCGCCATTAGCGACACCTACACTGTGTTTAAATGAGAAAATATTTCAGCCGGTTCCTCATACACAAATTGCATTTGAACGTTGTTGCCTGTTGAAAAGTTGTTGTGATGCCTCGTGTAAGAAGGAGAAATGCGTACCAGCACGTTTCTGACTTTAATAAAGGTCGAATTGTAGCGTACCGGGATTGCGGTTTATCTTATCGCAATATTGCTGCTCTCGTCGGTCGAGATCCAATGACTGTTAGCAGAATATGGAATCGATGGGTTTAGGACGGTAATACGAAACACCATGCGGGATCTCAACGGCCACCTATAAATAAAAGCCGAGAAGACAGGCATATTTTCCGCATGGGCGTAATGGATCGTGCAACCACGTCACGAGCCTTGAGTCAAGAAACGGGGTCGTTTGGAAGACAACAAATGTCTGCACGAACAGTTCGACGACGTTTGCAGCAGCATGGACTCTTAGCTCGGAGACCATGGCTGCGGCTTCCCTTGACGCTGCGTCATAGACAAGAGCACCTTCAATGGTGTGATCAACGACGAACCTGGGCGCACGAATGGCGAGACGTCATCTTTTCAGATGAATCCAGGTTCTGTGTACAGCATCATGATGGTCGCATCCGTGTTTGGCGGCATCACGGTGAACGCACACTGGCAGCATGCATTCGTCATACTGGCCCATCACCTAGCGTGATGGTATGGGGTGCCATTCGATACACGTCTCGGTCACCTCTTGTTCGCATTGACGGTGCTTTGAACAGTGCACGTTACATTTCTGGTGTGTTACGAACCGTGGCTCTACCCTTTATTCGAGCCCTGCGAAACCCTACGTTTCACAGGATAATGTCCGACCGCATGTTGCCGGTATTGTACAGACATTCCTTGATACGGAACATGTTCGGCTGTTGCCCTGGCCAGCACGTTCTCCAGATCTTTCACCAATAGAAAACGTCTGGTCAATGGTTGCCGAGTGACTGGCTCATCACCAAACGCCAGTCCCTGCGGTTGATGAACTGTGGCATCGTGTTGAAGCTGCATGGGCATCTGTACCTGTACATGCAATCCAATCTCTGTTTGACTCAATGCCCAGGCGTATAACTGCTGTTATTACTGCCAGAGGTGGTTGTTCTGGGTACTGATTTCTCAGGATCTATCCAGCCAAATTTTTTGAAAATTTAATCACTTGTTATTTCTAGTACAATATATTTGTCCAATAAATATCATTTTGTTATCTGCATATCTTCCTGGTGCAGCAATTTTAATGGCCAGTAGTGTATATTCCAAGTATCAGCTATTTCTATACTATCCAACAGTTACGCCTTTCTTGAAGTCAAACAGCTCTGAATTTCATGGCATCTTGCATAAGATTAATGTCAATACTGTTTCCTACAAGACTTTTAAGTACAGTATTTTAATTTGCTTGGGTTCTAAATACTTATTGGTAGATAATGTACATATACTAATATAAATGTAAATGTATTGTTCTTTGTTTCAATTTCAAATAACGTGCTCAATGTTTTATAAAATTGTTATCATATTTACATCCTACTACTACATAAGTTTCTTTTTGTTGCTAAAGTTCGATGGTATAATTTATTGTGATAATAAATAAGATGTTTAACATTTGAATGTGCAACTGCACTTTTTCTGTTATTTGTATAAGAGGGTGAGTTGCCGATTTGCCAATTCATTATATGATGTATCTGATATCACAACATATTCTGAATTAGCAACTCACCGATTTCGGGGTAGATAAAAAGAATATAATCTGCCAATTTTTTTCAACTGGCCTACATTTATTAAAACGTTAAAAGCTTTCTGAGGTAAGCTATATATTTATATATATATATATATATATATATATATATATATATATATATATATATATATATAAATCTAATCTAATGTTTGCCAAACTAGTTATTAGATAATGTTTATAAGTGTTTTACTACGAAGCTTACTTAGCAACTATTAAAATTTGCCATTATTTTTATTGATGGAGATTGAGCGATACAATAAGTATATTTAGGTAAAAAAAATAGCCTAAACTTTATGAAGAAAAATACAAGAGAGATTACCAACCTTCGCAAAGTAAAGCTTTCCTTTTACACACAAGATAGTATTGAACTTTTGTTAAATCATGATCTAACCAATGCTTTTAAATCATGATACAATCTAATTTATTTAAGTTTTGATTTTGAAATGCATTTATTTCTATTATTTAATAAGAAAAATTTTGAATCTGTTAAAAAGAACTATAATTTTTTTATTTCACGTATAGAAATCCAGTCTTCAAAAATGACAATGAATTTTTGTTGGGATTAAGAATATTCTACAAAGGAAAGTCTAGAGGAAATTGATATTTCCTGTTGTAAATAAATATCATAAATTGTTTTTATAAAAAAAAATTCTTACTAAGCTCTTCAATTATGATTTGAATTTTTAATGTAAATTTGATTTATTACACTCTAGATTAAATCTTAATAAAATGTCATTTTTATAAGTGAACCATAAAATCTTCTTAGATATGAAAACATTATAAATAGCTTGGAACATTCAAGGACTTTATTCATCGAAAAAATAATTTAAATCTGTTTTTATACAGTAAAACCATTTAAAATCACGAATCAAAACGTTTAATTGATTTTTAATTTTTATAATAAATGAAAATGTTGATAATATTTAAATTTTGGGAAAATGCTCCAAAAAGAGGAGAATAAAAATAGTCATTTTAATTTTTAAATACTATAAGGCGGAAGTTAAGTAAATTAATCCTGGGTAAGCTATTTTGATTTTTAAAAAATTGATATCAAAATATTAAGTAAATTTTGTTCTTCATTTCCTACTTCATGATTTTATTTTTGATTTATTCACATATTACAAACCATACACATATCATATTAAAAATTAAAAAGGAACAAAGAAAACTGTACAGAACTAAAAAATATATCAAATAAGGCAATTTCTCTTTTTCATTTAGACAAAATACTCTTTAACTCGAATATTCTGTAGGATATCGAGTATTGCTTATCAATGTTTTCAATATACTTTTAAAAATGTATGCAATAAATGGTTACTATTTTTCTGAGGATGAATGGATTTTAATATATGAATACTTACTGAATCGTATGAGTTTACTTAACTTATGTATGAAAATTTTCTAATTTGAGTCGAATTTTTAATTTTGAAATCATATATGAAACGATTTAAATTCATAAACATTATGATAAAGTAAATAGAGAGAAAGTGAATGTGGCAAGTGAGGATTCCTACATGAAATTAATGGTAAATTTAGAAAATTAAAATGTGCAATGTTTTTTATCAAACATATTGTTCTAACTCAAAACAAATTTTATTTCAAAATAATTTTTACATCTTATAGAAGAAAAGTTCTCCTAGTGCCAATTTGTGTGATTTGAAAAGAGAAAATAATAATTTTCTTTAGGAGAGAATGAACAATTTGAAGCTATTGATGGTTCTCCCTTACAAGTGAAATTAAATTTTGATAATAAAGTTAGGTTATAAAATTTTATTTTTCTTTATTTTCATAAAATATATTTCTGGTAAAAAATATATTTTGAGTTGCTATACATTAGTACTTGCCTTACTATCATTATTTATATATTTCTTCTAATATTAAAAAAATCGATATTTTCATAGAAATGCAAGAATTGCAAGAAGTATAATTCGGTAAACTAAGAAAATTTTATCTTTAATTAATAAAAATTTATTTTTTTCTTTATTTTTATTAAATAAAAAACCTTATATTTTTCGTAATTAACTTTCATTATCAATTATTTCTCATATATTAAAATGAAAAAAGTTTGGAATAATAAAAACAAAGATATAGCCACAGAAAAAATGCTTCTTAAATCCAAGTAAATAAGCAATCTATGAAAAGCGATATTGGAGCGCCATCTAGGACCTAAAGCGTAAACTATTGTTTGAAATTATGGGAATTAGATCATTATTTTTAACCTAAGCTACGCAGAAAACGAACCATTTTTGTTCTTCCTTCTTATTTTGAGTAATTTTGTTAAATGAGTGTAGAAAATATTTTCTTTAAAAAAAATGCATTGCAAATATTTTAATGAAATTTTTCGCAGTTGATGAATTTATAAAGAAATAAATAATAAATAGGTGTAACAATGTAAAATTTATTTATAATGTTAAAATAATGCAGACTGTGGAATTTTAATTTTGTGTTCAGAAATTTTCAACAGTAAAAATTTATTTTGTTCAGATTTAATGTTAAGTAAAGATAAATTATTATCAATACAGTTAATTATATTACAGTTAATTATATATTTGACACTTTTTGCGAGGAAAACTTGTAATGATAACTAAAAATTTTAAATTTGAAAATGCTAAGTTGAAAATGCTTAAAATTAGTAATATAGTTTTCATTTTAACTACTATAAAATAGTATTTTTTGTGTATATAAGCTATTTTTTATTTAATTTGTTCATTCATAACAAAAAGCTCTTACGTTTTTTTACTCAATATTAGTTAAACATAGAAAACAAAATAAAAGAATTCAACCTTTGAGTGTTTATACACGGAATTTATTTACGTTTGCTTAATAACTATGCACGAGCATAGTACAAAACCGATTCAAATGAGTAACCAGAATTTATCTTCAAAATCCTAATTTAAGATTTTTTTTATGTAATAGTTTGGAAGATATGATTTGTTAAAATTTCACAAATTGTTGAAGTAAATGCAAATATTGCATTCCATTCATTATAATTAGTATTATTATAAATAAATCAATTTTGAAATCAGTTTTCTAAATTAATTATACATTTTTCTACAATTTACAAAGTTTTTGCAAATAAATTTTTATGATTTAATGAGTATTTTTTATAAAAATTATTTTATTTTAGTGGAATTTATTTTATTTTAATATTTATTCTAACTATGATACAACTATTTCACAAAACTTTTCATTTTTTTAGTTGAATTAAGATGCATGCATAAATCCTTTAATTGGTTGGGGAAGATTATATTTTAAATATTTAGGATTCACTGTAGCGGAGGTCAAACGCACTAGCTTTAGCGAGCCATGATTTCCAGTGAAAAATATATCCCTACTTTCGGTGAAACATTGCGATTTGAAAAAATAACTTTCAAACAAGATCAAGAAATGTTCAATATTTATCTTTACTCAGTTTTCTACCTTTAGTGGGTTAAAAGCATAATTTGTAATAGTCATTACTTTCTTGACACGGAAAGATTAATTCAACATAGACCAACATAGTTTAAAGTGAATTCTGAGCAATAAAAAATATCTATGCTTGAACTTAAGTCACATTTATCAATTGCTGTGTTGGTTGATTGGTTGGGTTTTATGGCGCAAGGTCAATTCCTGAGTTAAATACTAGACCCTTTTACCATTCAATTACAAATTTGACTATTAGTCAGTTAAAAATCAAAACCTAATCACTAGATGTGCAGAGCATGGCCTGGTTGCACTGCGATTGATTAACTTACGAACAATCTCAATGTGTTAAATTCATTATGAATTATATTTTTTAAAACAGTTGGGTTGGAGAAAAGGAGAACAAAAATTGGTGGATTTTACACATACACATTCTGTCTTCAATATAAGTTAAAATCATTTTAAAGTCTATTAATGCTTGACTATTTTATTCATTACATGTGATTTACTTGATTCATTAAATTATAAAAGCTTCTGAATTTTCTATATCTAACTTTAAAATGATTTAGGTTGAAAAGATGAAATACGTTACATTAACCTCAAGATAGTTCCTCAAAGTAAATAACATATACCAAGTATATTCTCAAAGTGTTTT
>JAPDSC010035128.1:186286-243098 GCA_026290005.1 Latrodectus geometricus | reverse complement strand
ACAATTTGAAAAACTTAACAAGATAGCAAACTTTCTCTGAAAATTATGAAAGCTTAATGCCTAATTTTTTAAGTCTTCGTAAAAGCCTGTTGACTTTTTCCCTTTTTAAAGAGAGGGGTGAAATCGAAGTTATGCCGGAAAGGAGTGAAGAAAAGGAAAAGAAAAATCAACCTTTTGTTGCCCCGGAAATAAAAGATGGCCTTCTCCTTAAAAAGCACGTTTTTTCAGGAATTCACAGCAATTTTTAGCATGAATGTAATTTCTAATATCAGGTGAATATTAATTCGTAAATATTTTGTTTAATATATTTCTCAGTGCATATGAATATTTATATTCTATAAAAAAATATATTTAAACATATAATTGGTGTATATTAAGATATATCAGTATATTTAAGTTATCTGAAAGTCATAAAAATTATTTTGTAAGTAAAATCATTGAAATAAAGGTGAAAAATTTTGTAATATTAACAGGTCGCTGGTTGTGATATTTACAGAATAGATAGTTCAGCTTCAATGTCCGGAAAGAAAGATTTCTGAAGTGTTTCTCATAAAAAATTGATTTTATATAAACAAAGATATTGGACATCAAAATTATGAAAGATCAAAATAAATGTATAACATCAAATTTAGGGTATAAAAATATATAACATAAACATGCATAAAAAAATCATAAAGAAAATTTAACTGTAATTATTTATATAATTTAACATAAGAATTACAGTTAACTATTTTAATGAATATAGTCAAGATTTTGTTTGTGTAGCACATTGAATTTTCCTCATTCAAATGTACTATGGATAATTTTTCTATCATTTTAACTGGGAAACAATGTCTAAATAATGTATTGATTTCAATTCAAAATTACCCAAGCGAAGAGGTAAACAAAATTGTATTTCTTAGATACACTTTAGAAACCAAATCAAAATTTTATGACATAAGTGAACAGTCTCAAGGGCTAGACTTTACGGTGTGTACAATATATTACTACGATTTATAAGTTCATATACGTTTCGTTACACATATCTCTAAGCATTTTTATAGAAAATTATAACATATAATAATATACTTAAAGAATTGTATAATAGTTAATGTACATGTTTTTGACCAATCATTTTTAATGACCATTCGTCTACCATTTCTGTCCAGTTTAATATAATGAATTCCCCAGAATTAGAGTTGTGTACAGCATATTTATTGTATTAGAAATATAGTTTCAATAAGGTTATTACTTCACAAGAATTCAATAAAAATAAATTAATTACAAATAAATTCCGATATTCTCTCTTTAATTAAAAATGATCATTCATTCATTTATAAAGTTAATTTTCAAAAACTGCATTTCCAAAAAATGAGTGTAATACTAAATATGGCTATAAATAGCAAATATATTTATTTACGGAAAACATATATCAAAAATTATAAATGTAAATCGTTTTGGAGTCCTAAACAAAAAGAAATTTATAAACAGAAGTACGGATAAGAGACATTAACTGGATCTGAGAAAATCAGGAATAACTCATGCAAATTTCACAAATTTTACAGTATTCAGTCATACTTTATGTAAGTCCGAAACAGTCAAATAATAATTATTTTTCCTGCAAAGCAGTTTCAAGGTCTGTGGATGTGAATGAAAAAGTATAAACATAACACGGCATTTTGAAGATTGACTGATTCAGATCTGGCGAGAACGCAGAATACATCTTAGAACAATTCCTTCATTTCTTGATCATGACACTATGAGGGTACGTAACTGAGAAAGAACGTAATTGCAGTGTACAATCTTACAATTGGGTCTAAGAATTCATCCTGTACAAACATAAGAGAAATCTATAGAATATAAGTTAGTATATTTCGAAGAAATTCCAGGCCAAACTATGATGCTACTAACTCGAAATCTGTGATATTCGGAAATGTTCTGGAGTATAATGTATATTCTTCATATTCTTGTGACTCATACAAATTTTTCAATGTCTTGCAGAGCACATTTTGATTTATTCGTAAACATTTTTCCCTAAAAAACAGTCTAACTAACGTGTTTGTGACTAATTTTGATCTCAGTAAGTTTCTGGATTGAATTTGTTGCGGAACAAAAACTCTTGTTACACTGGAGGATTAATGATTTCTATAAAGCCACCTGTCCAGAATAGTAAAAATATCGTATATCTAATGCTGCAATCACAGAAATAAACATTTGTGAAGTAACTGCATTTATGAATTGCATTCAAAGCCATAATTTAGCGGCAGACTCACTTATTCATCAATCATATTTTAAACCTTTTGTTTGTGTGGTTTTGTTTTACGTTGAAATCAAAATACCTAGGCTTAAGAAAATCTAGAGCTCCCTTTCTCTAATAATAGCATTTAATTAATTTCTTTAACAATAGAATTCAATTCTTTTTTTAACACAATTAACCCATAAGTTGCTTTATTTTTCAAAAGTTTATATAGTACTTATGTAAAGTTTTCATATAGTATACATAAGACAAACTCAAACTAAACTAAGTTATTTAAATTCAAAGATCATTCGTCTTGTCTATAAGTAAAAACATTTACTCTTATTTGTTTGTACACCTATTTATGGGAATTTGTATGGAACTTTGAAAAATAAACCATCTTATCAAAAAAAAATAGCAAGTTTAAATTCTCTTCGGCAAGTAAATGTGTTGAGTACAAAAAAATAAATTTATGTATTTAAGTTATCAGAAACTTCGTGTTGAGAACAGAGTTGGCTGCTGAATGGTTAATGCCTTGGCTTTCAGCTATGTTACTGTTTGTAATTTAGGTTTATTTATCACTCAATGCTCATTTATGCACACGAGAGCTAATTAGACAGGAGCCTATAATTTAAAATGGATTACGAAATACTACACACATTCAAAGCAAAGACAGGAAACGAGTTCACGAACCATTGAATCGAAGTTTAGAAAGATAATCATTTGGCTGTGCTAGCTCAGCCAGTTCGTATGTTCGTCTCTCATTTCAAGCAAAATGTTTTGCCGATTCAAAATTCCCTTTGAACATTAGTTCTCTGTCCAATCTATGCAAAACAATGATTGTAGTGTGATGTACAAATAAACAAATTAGAAATGTTGTAAAAAACATCTAAAATTTGTTTTTGGAAAATTAACTAGTAGTATTTCAATAACATCATTTGATGAGCCACTCAAATGGTTCAAAAGTCATTATGATTGTTATAAAAACTTTAAATTCCTATATTTTTATTTAAAACGCTAGTATTTACACGTTTTTAAGCAGTGTTTGGAAATAGACATCGCGTATGATTTTTCGAACGTTGATGTTGTACCTGGTTGGGTTTTATAATCTGAGTATACATGACACAATTCTAATATTCTAATATGTAAGCATTTAATATAAAACACCAACTATAAAACACGCACACATATAATCAGGATCAAATATTAAGACTGACACATCTGAGCTTCCACTTTTTATATAAAATTTTCTAGGGAACATCATTGACTCAAATAGATTAGATCATTTAGTCCAGCGAATTTGAAAAGTGGTCAGAATGACTATGAATGACTATTCTTTCAGAATGACTATTCTAAGTTTGGTCTGGATATTATGAATAGTTTTTCCTTAATGAGAATGATTTGTTACTCACACAATTTTTCTGTAATAATAAAATTTTTTGGATTAATACAATATAATAAATTACACAGTATAAGTGTAGCATTCATTATAAGTTACACTTGAGAACAAATTCTGAAGAAAAATGAGAATAAAAATTTTGAATACGATTTAAAATAATATAATTGATAAATATGTTTTCAATGAAGTTCTACCGTTGAATTTCTGGACAAAAAATTGTATAACAACGTTGGTGTTACGATAAGTGTCAACATTTTAAATACTATTGAAGATGTAATCCTAATTAGTTTGGAAATCAATCCTAGAGGATATAGTTTAAAAACGAGGAATAATAACACTAGGAATTAAAAATGTTATATTAAAAAACAAATTTTAAAACTAAATTTATCCTGGCTACAAAAGACATTTTTTTGCTCACTTATGCACACCAGAAACTAATTTGTTTTAAAAGTACGTATCTTTAGCTTTATCGCCAAAAATAAAAACAGTTGTCGCACATTTATAAGCGAAAATTTCATTAAAGCTTTTGAGAAAGCAAAAATTCCTTGAAACAATCAAAAAACATTTCGTCAACATTTACAAAAGAACTAAAAGTGGATTCTAAGCAGTAAATGAACATATGATTAGTATTCCTTTCACTTCTTGAAACCAAACTCTTTGTCACCAAGACACCAAAAACGCAACATTTGCATTGAGCATTCAAGACAGGAACTTTCCTTTAGTCTTAGAATGCATGAGTACTGCTCGTTTTTCCTCATTAAATGATAATTATATACACAAATAAACACAAGCTACTATACTTGGCTCCCTATTTTTACGAATAAATGCATTAACGTCGTTAAGTAACAGCTAGAATAACAAAAGAATTTTTCTGAAAGGCGCGTAAATGTGCTTTTTATTATTCTTCATGATCGCTAATATAAGGAATTGCATTTTTTCTTTTTCTTTTTCTTCCTGAATAACCGGCAAGTGCATTCCGTATCAAATCAAGAAGCAGGCTGGTCGTCCGCTTAATTACGTCCGATTATTTCCCCCTTACTAATTAGGAATCCGAATCTCTTTTTGCACCATTTTCTTGTTTTTAAATTTTCCCCCACACTTTATTCCTCCCCGTCGTGTGAAATTCCCTTTATTGAAATGATCTCATACTTGCGTTAGGGATTTTTATTATGCTTGTAGGGATAAATTCTGTCCTAGCTAAGTTACATTTCTGGAAAAAAATGAACTTACATGAGTTATAAAAGAACGAAATTAAAGATTTTCGATAAACATTTGATTTTTATGTAATTAAATTAATTATTTGAAAAAATTTATTGTACCAAAATGAGATTTTAAATAAATAATAAAAAATGTACTTCAGCAATAAATTCTTAACAATATTAAAATTAACAATCAAGCTTTCTTGAACTCTTTGATTTAATATAACGAGAAAGTATGGCTTTTTAATTTTTAGAAGTCTTTCATTGCTTACTTTATAGTATAATTTTTTTTCATGGAAACTGCATATTTTTAAGAGTCGGAGACATCATAATAACTCAGTATTTATGTATTAAAATATTCCAGAATTAACACATCTTATTAACAATACCCTTCATCTGAAATTCTGAGAAAAAAAATTGTTTTCCTTTTATAAAAAAAAGAAAGGTGTTGATGTTTATAAACATAGCGTTCCTTCTGAACATGTCCATGCATTTTGCTTTTTATAAAATTCTGATCCATCGGGATTGCAGTCAACTCAATTTCCCGTTCAACTACAGCGTTTACAAGAAAATTAAAATGGTAGAACTACACGATATGCTTTTGGCGATGTTTTGAAAAACTTGAAATGTACAATATACTCTTATCTGAACCTTGACTATAATTAAATTTATGAGATCTTTATGAAATTTCAATTGAGCGACAGAAAGAACTTAAGCTTTTTATGGCCCATTCACAAGCACAAATGCTGTCAAGGAGAGTCGGATTTCAAGATTTGCTCAATTATTCACAAGAATTGTGATCAATTTTAGTCCTAAACGAAGTCTCCGGAAAGTCCATGGTAAAATTCCAACTACCAATTTCTCTGCATTATAGTGAAATCACAGATTGTTGCTTCTATTGAAATGATCTAACATTCCAACTAATGTTCTTTCAATTGAAAAAATATGATTTAATAGTTTTGAATTTGAGTTTTTAGACAAGGAATGTTTTGTGTTCGTATATCTGCATTGCAGTATAATAATTAAAAAATAGGCTAGTGAGACTTTAGCTTGGTTGGGGGTTTAATGCTGCAATGTCTATAAATCTACAAGTTTATCGTCGCTTTCGCTTGATGAGCAATTGAGCCTTCTTGCTGGGTTATAAGAAAACACCTACCTCATGGATTAATTTTGTATTCTGATTAAAAATCATAAGAGCATTTAAATATATTTGGGTACATTTAAAA
This sequence comes from Latrodectus geometricus, assembly GCA_026290005.1. NCBI lineage: Eukaryota > Metazoa > Arthropoda > Arachnida > Araneae > Theridiidae > Latrodectus > Latrodectus geometricus. Next base: position 237,059 of record JAPDSC010035128.1, on the reverse strand, counting down.
CGTAAGCGAGACATCCGTAATAATTCCTTTCTCCTGAAACTCAGGAGAAATAATGACACTTTTCACTCATTACTCTAAAAAGAAAACTTTAGCGAACATTTCCGCTGAAAATATATAGTCTATATATTAGAGCTTCATTCATTGAAAATATATAGTTTAAAGAATAATAAAATTGTTCTGTTGTCATTATCAATTAGAACTGGATTTTCAGAAATATAGATTTCCGCGAAATTAAGGTATTTTAATTTCAGCAAACGTATTCAAGTGACTAAAAGTTCTTATTTCTAGTTTAACCATGTAAAAATCAGAGTTTCATGTATTTTGTGTGGGAAATTAGTTATTAAAAAGGTAACTAATTTTCAATTTCACGCCCTGAAATTTTTCCTATTTCAATATACATTAAAGAATTTTATTATAAGGAGGAAAAAAATCAACGTACACCATACTTAACCGTAAATTTCAAATTTTTTTTTTTTTTTTTTTTTTTTTTTTTTTTACAAAATCTTAATGAAAATTTAGCTAGTTTTTACTTTAGAAGGAATCTTTACGAAATCAAATTTTGATGTCAATACTTACAAATTTTGTTTACAAAAACTTCCATGAATATTTCTAGTTTAAAGTAAGCACAAAATAGAGTCATTTTTAAAATTTATTGAAAATATCACCAGATTACAAATTTTTGCTATTTCAAAGCACAATACAAAGTACAGATTTAAAATTTAGAATTTTAAACTTAATTCCATAGTCGCAAGTTTTGATCAAACTAATATAATAGATCATGTCAGATATAGTTAAAAACTTCTTACAAAGATAAAATCGTTGTTCATCAATGTTGATAAAAATTCATGGATAATCTTACTTAAAATCCACGGTACTTTTGAGCAGCCACAAATTCGGCGTAGTCTATGAAGCCATCGAAGTTCTTGTCATCTAAATGGAGGATAGGATCAATTAGATTTGAGAGTTCATCGTTGTTGAAGATTCTGGTTGTCCCGTCGCAAGATTCCTCCTGGGTTGTAGATTTATGTTCCTCCACGTGCCAGTGCAAAAGAGACTTTATGAGCTCGCATCCATCAAGCTTGTTATTGTTGTCGCTATCATGCATTTTAAAATACAGAAATCTTAACTCATTTTCTGCCATCTGATTGATATCATTACCAACTACTCCTTCCATGTGATGCTTAATATGGCTCCTTTCCTCCAAATGAGATTTGGACATCATGATCGAAGGTTTATGAAAATGCCGATGTTTGGATCCAGTTTTCAATGGTACATGAGAAAGAACTTGCTGAAACGCTGCAACTGCTAGCACAAAACAAAATACGAGCACCATATTTAACTCTTATAAACTTTCCTCAGATAGATAAAAATGCAAGAATCTAAAAGCAATACTATTGAAGAATGAGTGGCTACGCTTAACATAGTGCATTTATACACAGTTTAATCTGAAAGTGTTTGAATTATAAAGCTGTATTCTTTTATCATCATGAAGCAAAAAATCATTTAAAGATTTTAATATAGTTCAAATACATTTTAAAACAATTTTAATTCAAGTAAAAAAAAATTTTTTTTAAAAAAGTATGTAATTTGCATATCAAGAAATGAAAGTAACAATTAAGTGCATTTTGAGAAAATGATTAAAACCAACTTCCGATCTGGCAGAGTATTTAGCAATTCTTTTCACCACGTGATTTATCTGATCTTCAAGATAAAAGTACGTTTTTTCTTTGATATGAATGCATACATATCCTATGTATAAAATTATTTCCTTGTTTTATTAGAAATGCATTAAAGTTTTTTATGAATAATTCAATGACTATCTTATTATAGGTTTGAGACAAAAATAATTAAAATCAAAATCTTTGGAGATGTAGAATAATTAAAAAATGAGATAAAACTATTGAAGTATTTTATTTCCTCAAACACACATGTTATTTTAAAAACTTTAACTTATTCATTTTTTATTATTAATTTATCTTTGGATTTTAGCCGACTATAGTTATACAAAAACACCGATGACAATGTTGTATGCAATTTTGCACGAGACTACTTCAAATTGTTTTATTAACTTAGTAATTCAATGAAGAAATAATAGCTTCACAGCTAAAAGATCACGGTTTCCCTGACTTAAATTAAATTCTTCATGCAGAGGGCCTTTGAATGTTAAAAGTTCCAATACCTCTTCACTGATGCAGCATAGTGAGGGGAGGAAAATATAAACTCAGGTGATCCTCTCGTCATTGACCGATATTTAAAATTACGAGGCTATTAATTGTATGTAAAGAATTGACAGAAACATATAATTGAAAACATATCGCATTGACTTATCCAAATCTAATTAATAGAATAGTATTTGATAATTGAAACAATATTATTATTTTATAGATATTTGTGTAGCTTGTTACTTTAATTACAACATCCTTATCAAATTTGTTCCAAATTTGGGCCTTAGCAATTTCCAGATAACAGATTAAAAAACTTTTATGTAGATCATTACTAAAATAAATGCTATAATGTTGGTGAAAATAATGTAATATAATTAATCATACATGAATAATGGAAATATGAATATTTGGAAAAATAGATACTATATCAGATATTGGCTTCATACAAGACCATAGTATAAAATAACTCATTCTTGAATATATTTTACATGCATTTCCAACTGTAGCTAATTAAGCCATCAACAGTTTAATAAAAACTAAAAATGCATTTAAATTAATAAAAAATATACCATTATTGTGGAAGCATTTTTATATAGTAGAATTTGCTAGATATACTTTTTTTGCATTATGCTTATTTTAAAGCAAACAATCAATATGACACATTTCAAAGATTATTCAAACTAAACTGCGATATGTCTTTCCTGTTAAAAGTTTTACTACAATTTAAAAGATTTGATAAAGACATAGGCGTTTTCATGTCATTGGTGAACAACGAGAAATGCATATTAAGTTTCGGTTTTCTATATATACGTTTAGTGAAAAGACACATAATCTATTGAAATTTTTCCCTTGAAACAGGTGAATACAAACGATTATCAATGAAAAATTATCATCTAAAGTATACTTTATCATTGATTATCATCTAAATGATAAAATACGCAATGAATGTTATCAGATTTTTTACAATAACTTTTAACTTTACCAGCTGTTAAGTTATCCCCTATAAAGTGTAAGCCACTTGACGCACGTATTATAGTTTCACAGAAATGAAAAAAAGCAAAAGTTTGAAGAAAAAAAAGATTTGATATGTGTTAAATATATTCATACAATTTTCCTAATAAAAAAGTAGAACTTTTCGTTATTTTAATTTTCCAACTCACGAAATCAGATTTAAAAAAAGGAATAAAAAATAGATAAACAATTTAATATTTACTAAAATTTAGTTAAATCACAATCATGTGTATAACTGAATTTCGCTATTAAAAAGGGATTTTCTCCATACAATTAGGGATTTTTCTCCCCAACAATAAATAAAATTGGTCAACGTTTAAAAGAAAATAAAAAGGACGAGCAAATCAATTCGACGACGAAAACAAAAGTGTCGCCTCAAAGCTTTAATTAGGGCATTCACGCGGATCCGAATTCAACTTAAGAACTACCATTCCAGACAAACAAAGGCGTCTCCTGATTTTTATCCAATACAATTGTTCCTTTTCTTGAGAAAAAGGGAAAAAAATCCATCTCAAATTACACGCATTAGATGTTTTCCACCGCTGCTGTGACACAGAAGAAAAATGCAGATACATCAATACGCATTCTTAAGAAATATTTGTGGAAGTATATGAGATTTTCTCTTTTAAAAATCAATTTATTGTTTGAGAAAAGAACTCGGTGATAAAATGTGTTGAAACGCTAGTTCATCGTGGCGTGAATTTGTTGTTATTTTTTCCGTTAAAACTAGGATATGGAAAAAGGATTTTTATTTTAGCTTTCTTAGGAATTATAATGTAATTAATTAACAATTATAAAAGTTTGACTTTTTCTTTTATGTCATAAACCTTCGTTTTGTATCCAATGATACATTTTGTTAAATATTTTATTTAAAGTCATCTTCCGTTTGTTTTTTAAATATACTTCTCTAGAGAGATTAAATTTCATGAATATTTATTTCTCATTTTTCAAAAATCTCGTAGAATTTAAGAAAAATAAGCATCTTAGGATTCGAATTGAATCAGAAGATGGACGAATAATATTTTTCAAATATTTTGATAGTAATTAAGTTTTGATAATTTTTAAAAAACTAATTTAAACTGCTGTTTAAAAATAATAGGCAAATGTATAATGAAAGAAATCAGTTCAGTAATTAATATCAACACTGATGTATTTTTAATTATCCTTTCGAAAATACTTTTTATAAGCTAAAAAAAAGGGGAGTTCAACTTTTGGTATTCATTAAATTTAAAATTTTTACATTTCAAATTTCTTCTTGAAAAAGTCCTAAAAATGTAATTTAATTTAAATACATTTTGTATTTTAAAAGTTTATTATAAAATGCCAAATTTTATTACATTTAAAATTTCACCCACACATCCTTATTCTGTTTCTTTTTCGAAATTTTGATTTTAATTATTTTAAAGTGTAATTAACTCTGATTTGAATTCCTTATACAATTTCTTATATAATAATTTGAACAATGTAGCACATTCTGCTCCGGAACTTTTCTCGCTTCAAGAACATATGTATGTTATTCTTTCCTCTTTTAAAACTGTTATCCATGCGTAACTGTTAGAAGTAGAGAAACAATATTCTTGTTATCTGGTCTTTCCATTTTTTACATTTTCTAATGTATTATTTTAAAAAAAAAATTTTTTTTCCTTATTGCACCATTTTTTTTTCAATACGCAGGTTAAGGTTCGATATTGTAATAATAAAACAATAATCTCGTTTTAGAAGATTATTATTCAATTATTTAATTAAAATTGGGTTTAATATTGAAAAATTAGATGTAGTATAATAAAACTTAAGAAACATGTAATTATCGCAAAATTTGTGTATATAAATTTTTTAAATTTTCATGTAACATTAATTTGACAATAAAATGATGTCATCTTTTATTACATTTGAAGTTGTTTGACTTCATCTTTTTGTGTTGTAAGTTTTACCACAAAGGATAAAACTGAAATTATGGTAATTGGTTTCCATTTAAAATTTTTAAGCCTGACAGCCTCACTTTTTACACGGTGAAAGCAAACCATTTTTATTAAATGCGCTCACAAATTTCTCGTCAAGTTAATGTCTACTAATCAATCAGTATATTTAGTGACTCGCTTAATCAGTATATTTCTAACTTTTTCCAGATTAACTGATACAAACTTTAATTCAATTCAATATACAGTTCATAATTAGACTTTCGATTCTATGTAGATTTCAAATTACTAAAACCATAGTAATTTAATGAATAACTCAAGTGATTTAACAACTTATATGATACGTCATTCCTTATCATCCTTAGACTGTATTACTAATCATTAAACTGAATTAGTGATTGAATAATCAGTATTCCAATTCAACAGTTCATAAACTCAAAGAGGATTCCCAACCACAACAAAAATACTGTTTAACCCTTCTTTGCATAGTGGTGGAAATTTCCATCATAACCTATAATGCCCAAAAATTATATAAAAGAATAAGTTCACTTTAAGTTGATCGTGTTTGGATACCTTTTTAATGTCCATTGCATAAAAAGAAACATAACTGTCAAAAATAAACAAGTGTCATTATCAGTGAAACGAGCTTAAAGTTGTCTCATTCCGCTGTTTGTTGTAGTTGCAATAAACGTATGATTTCGTTTATAATTTTGTTTTATCATATTAGAGTTTCTATTGCTAAAAAATTGAAAATGAGTGGAAGAAAGGTTTGTAACACGTGTTTCTGTTATTTTCCTCTTTTTTGTTGTATTTAGTACTAAGCTAATGATCTAACTTTGGATGATGATGTAAATTTTTAGCATATTGTTTTTTGCTAAATTTATACTATAAATAAATCAAGATTTTTTTAACCATTTTTCCTTTAATTTTGAACATGAATTATATCAACTTGATTTATTTCACCAATAAAGAAAAAATCATGCAAAGAAGGGTTAAGCTCATGCTTATGCAATCTCACAACTATTTTGCCATGGCTTGTTACAATTAAATTGTGTCACTGAACTCTTGATTGAACTAGTAACTGAATGATCAGTATTCCAATTCAACTGTTCATGGTCATAATTTGTATATAGATTTCGATAGGTATTTTTTAGATTGCTGTATATAGATTCCGAATTACTACAAGCGCTGTACTTCATAATGTACTTTTGAGTACATGTTCAAATAATATAACTTTTATATTACTTAAAATAATGAGAATTAAAAATTAAAGAAAACACAAACTTAAAAACACAAAACGTACATTGAATTCTTTAATTGTATGTATTCAACTGATTGTGAGATTTGGCTGATGATTTATGGCAGTTTATATTGTTCAGGTACAAACCTTTTTTTTTTCAATTAGTACAAGTACTCTTATTTTTAACACCTTGTAAATATTTTTTTTCAGTATTCTTCAAAACATTAAAGAAATGTTTAAAAAAACTTAGTTTGTTGCTTGTGAAAAATATTTCTCAGCTGAATCAACATTGAGCATTTAAAAATATTTTAAAATTGATTAATTTAATTAAATTAATATTGAATGTCTGAAAAGAAAATTATATATTATCTTTAAAAGCTCCATAAAAGAAAATTATTCTTTGCAAAACATTCACTGAAAATGGAAGACACAACTTTGCAGCTGTTCCACAAGTAGAGGCATAATTACAAGGTGAGCCCTTTACTAGGTGTTCACGATCATGATATATCAAATTCAACTTCAGATTGCGATTTAAAATAATAAACGATCCCTCTGTTCTCATACTGAGAAAGATGAGAAGAAAAGGAAGGAGCATTACATCCTCAAGTCACGTGTGGTAAGAAGAGAACGTGAAATAATCTGCCATCATCGATGACTTAATGACTAATTACACTTCAGAGAGGTAAAAGTTGCCCCTATCAAATTGGAAACATGATCGAATGAAATTCCTATCTTTTTCTCGGAACATTTATGTATATATCTATAATAATAAATTATTGTTTTTTTTATACCCAACTGGTAGAGCAAACCATTCCGCTCAATTCATCAAATCGAAGAACATACAACAGGGTGGGTTGGTGAGGGTAGAAAAAGATATAAAGCATGTATCTCGTGTGGAGACTCTCCATCAAAAAGGGGCGTCGACTGGAACATCAATTCTGAAAAAGAGATCTATTAAACGAAATGCTTTTTTACGAACTGAAACGTTCTTTTTTTTTTTATCGAACCAATGGGATTCCGAGATGTAAGGTGGTAGTTAGAATCGTGCCAGGTGGGCATGTGAGAGGTGGAGTGAGAGGTAATTTGAAACCCGAAATTAGTTGCAGCCTCGTATCAGAAAAGTCATGATGCATCCTGACCAACCAACACACAGAGATGAGAATAGAGGCTACCAGAGTAACCAGTCTGGAATTGGTTGATGATGATCTGATAATTTCCTGGAAAGCGATAGATCAACCAAACACAAATGGAAAGATTTAAATGGGGGGTCATCCTTGTTTAAAACAAATGGTTTTCATTGTTAAATAAATGATTAAAATTTATTGATATACTGGAATATACTCTAGATTTAATTTGAAATAAGAATGGCATTGGTCAGGAATGAAAAAAGGCAATCTAGGTTCAACATTAATTTTTTTTTTAATCAGAGTCTTCCAGGTACTTATAACCCTTGAAAGTTTAAGCAAAAGATAAATACATTCACTTGATAATAGAATCTCTTGGACTTCGAAAACTCAAATAATAGGGGAATCACACAAATTCACTTTACATAATAATTCAAAAATGTTATCAGAAATTTATATTATAGAATCTAGCTAGAGTACTTGTATCAAAATTAATAAACAATAATAGTTACTTTATTCTTAAAATATTGCTGAGTTATTGTAATTTCACTCTTATTTATTAACAATTGAATTTAAAAAAATTTCAGCTAGAGATTTTTCAAGTATTTTAGAAAGTTTAAATGCATGTATTTTAGGTAAGAATTCCATTCAGAGTACAATGCCATATGTATATTACATATTTTTATCATCATTTTAAAGCTCGACCTATTTTCTGGTTTCGTAAAATGTTAAAAAATAATCATTTTCCATGTCATAAAATAATTTTTAACGTTGCATTCTAATTATTGTCAAAATTTGTGTGTGTTATCTGTTATTATTTCTTAAAAAAATCTTTACATTATTGTTTCTTAAAGATGTATTATAATTTAATTCAATTATAAGAATATTAAAGAATTTTCATTCTTACTTCTGTGGTGGTGAGTGTTCTATGATGGTATTCTTGGTTGCTTATTTTAATTATGTATTTATACGCTAGTTAATGCAATAAATGCATAATTAAAGTATGATTATTTAAATATAAACTTTATGTACATACTATTTTTCTTTTTTTTAGTACCCCATTTTCTTTATTAAATTTGTGACAATCAATTTAGATTCAAACCAAAAAAACTAACTAACATTGCATTGAGTACCATTACTTTTAATACTGTTTCGGTATTTATTGTAACTAATAGCATCCTCTCTGATATACACTTCTAGCATAGTTAATCTGTAGGAAATACAAATTCTTTTCAATATCTTTAACTCCAAAGAAACAATCAAGAATTTCAATACTAATCATTGTTCAAATCCTTTCCATGTAAAATTTGCAACCAGCCAAAAATAATAGCTTAGAATAAGTACGAGTAATAAAGTTTTCCGGGTGAGAATTTTATGAAATACAATAAATATATGAAACAATGAAACGTCATTTTGTATTGTAAATTAAATTAAGAAAGTGCTTCCATTTCCATAGTTCAAGAATTAAAAATCTTAACGAAAAGTGTATAGATTTTTCGATGTTACGGTATTCGTGTTTCCTAAACAACAACATTTAAATTTTAACAATTTGATTATAAAAAGTAAAATATTAAAATTTTAAAGTTAAATGAGCAATTATGACTTACTAACAAAATATATTACAATGCATTTACCGATCATGAAACGTGTTTTATCTAAAACTTATTAAAGAACTTTTGGTTGTTAGTAATTTCATGACTGGTGCTAATAAATATAAATTTAATCTATGGTTCATATTAAAAAAATTCATCAATTTATTATTGAATAGTACAAATAATATTATTTTCTTCTTATACTAGAAATGTTTTGAAAAAATCGAAACTTTGTTAAAAAATGTTTGCTTTAGTAAAAATTTATTAGACGATGTTTTCATCTTTTTATATCTAATAATCTGATAAATCTTCGTACGTGAATCTTCATACTAAGTATGTTGTCAGGAAACTAAAAATTAAATACTCAATACAAATTTTTTTGAATATAGTTTATTATTTTCATAACTGATGTGAAATATATGGAAAAATTTGATAAAGCAACGTGTTTGTTAATAATTTTAGAATTACAATATACTTCAGAATTATTCATGCAAATAACTTTTATTTTACAATGAAAAATAAAAAAAAATTATATTTTTAAATAAGTAATTCTTTCTCTTTAAAAAAGACTACAGTTTAATGTGATATTAAGAAATGAATAGATCAAATTCTGATTTTGATATACTGAACAGAAGGAGTCAAAATTTTAACATCATATGAAAAACATAAACAAAAAGTTGTAACAAATTTTCTTTTTTTCACAGGAACTTTTTTTTTAATTCTATACACTTCTTTCAAGAATATTATACAATGATTTCATGAATGTCTTTTACACAGCTTTCTCGAATATTTTTAGAACATAACTTTAAATTTTGTTCCTTCTCAGTTCTTTTAACCCAAAGTTATGCTTGATGATGAAGCTTAAGTATATATAACTTATTTTTCTATTCATTTAAAGATTGACAGAGTGGTTTTGACATTCTGTTATGGGAATTATCTGATTTATGTGAGATTTTGTAAAACTAATATGCGTTAAAAACCGCAAAATAAGTCTATTAAAATCAAGGAGGTCGACTAAGAAAAATATCCATTTCTCTTCTATGAGACTTATTTGGTAGTAAAGATGTGAGAAGATGAGTGGGGGTCGCAAGAAGTCGGAGAAGATAAAAATTCGACTAGGGTCGGCCCCTTCTGCTCCGATGACTAAAAGGTTATCTCGCAGTCTGAACTTCACAGTGATTGAAAGTGAGCCCTCAGCCGTAGGGTGGTTCTATCACTTGGGAGACGCTTCGTGTATTAGATTTGTTCAGGGTGGAGGGGAGAAATATTAATTGCTCCAGACCTTTGGTCTATTAATGATACTTGTTATGAGGAGGTATATTTTTCAGTCTATGAATCTATCTTTTTCTTATTCTTTCCCCCAACGATTTATTCCATTCCTGACTCGGATGTGTTTCGGTTCTCCCAATGAATTATATTTTTCTTAAATTTTTTTTAATCTTCCTAGAAAGTTTTTTCTGGCAGAATATTCTTAAAAATGGGTTATGTAAAAATACTAACCTAATATAAACTAAAAATGGTACTTGACTTTTTTCTGTTTAATTAAAGATTGCATAAATTAAATCTGTTACAAAGCAATTTGATATACTTTGAAAACATTTTGTTGCTGGTTTAATTGTTTTGAAAGATGTTGCTAAGAAGTGTGTTCCATATTTTTTAAGATACTTTGCAATTGTTTTTTTCTGAAATCAGCTTTTTTTCTTCTTTTTTTATCCTATGAGACTATGACAGTGGGAAAGCTGAGTATTTTACACTTGAATAAAATAAAACGAACCAAATTGCAACGAAACATTGAAATATATAATGCTTTCAGCTTGATATTGTTTATTAAAGATCATTTACAGAATGAGCATTAATAAAAACTAAAAAAATTCATAATATATTTTTCCAGTTTACTTGCTTGTAATATTTCTGGAGTAATTATAAAAATTCAAACCCTTTATATCTTGTAATCAGATTGGTAGAGCAGTACTGATCTGACGCCTGATGTCAACAACAGTTCTTTAGAATTTATTAACGTAATTTAATCTTGAAAAATTCCTGAAGTTTGTCCTTGTTCAATTCATTTGATGATAAAAAATTCTATGCATCTCATTATGGAAGTTCTACGCTAAATACATTAAAAAGTTTAGGAAGAATTGATGAGCTTTTTAAGATATTTCAATGCTATTATTAATTAATTAGACGTCATATGTAGTCGATAATCCAAGAGCATGCGACTTTTTTTATAAACTTTTAACTCCCAAATATATAATCTATATTATAGACCGAAAATCTCAAGTGAATAATTTCTTCGAGAAATAAAGCCTATAAAAATTAATTTTTTATATAAACACATTTTATTTTTTAGATTCTATTATTGTATTAAAACAGTGGCTTACAGAGTTCGTAAAACATCCATGTAAATAAATAATTTAATCTGTTGAAGTGTGCTTCAAAATTCTTCCATTTCTCAATTTCTTAAAAATGAAAACTTATTTTTCTAATGCTTGGAAATATTTAATATAATCTTTACTATTTTTTTCCTTTATTTAAGAAACTTACATATTGGAAACTCAAACATCATTAGAAACTAGTTGGTTGAGTTGCTATCATAAAGGATATCAAAAATGTTATTTCACATTTTTTCAGAGTTTGATTACGTAACATGTACTTATCTATGTTATAACAAAAATCTTTAAATTATGTTATCGTATATAACATATACTTTATTATGATTGCACAGAGTAGATTTTTTATAATATGATCCCATCCTAAATAATTAAATTGAAAATATATATTAATGTTAATAATATTTCAAAGAATAAAGCTTAAATAAAAGGCTTGGTTTGGGAAGTTTGTAAATATTAATCAGTAATAAATTATTCATATAATACAATATGCATGGGAATAATATAACTGAAGCTTCTCATAAGAAAAAAATGCTTGGAATTAAAACTGATCGGGTGAAATATGCTTTAAACTTTAATAATCACTTATTTTTACTTTAGTAAATTTGTATAAATTTAAGCACATTTTTATTCAATTTAAAATATGTTTGTTAAAACGGAATGATTTCTCTTTAATAAACATGATTGTAATTAAAGAAATTTTCTTATTACATATGTTAGTTAGAATTAATATAATTTGTTAGATAAGAGTGAATAATTATTATAATTTAAAGAATTAAAAAAAACTATTATTCATTTAAGGAAATGCATTTTAAAATCTACCATATGTTACTTTAAATATAATTCTCGATCAAACATTTTTATAACCTACTTTAATGTGCTTAATCATATTTAAAAATAATATAGAAGATTTTACTAAAGTGATTTGATCATAAGCGTAATATTTTAATATCTTTGATCCTTGATTATGCTTTTTTTATCAGAAATTCCTTTTAATTAATTGGTTTTTATTTGGAATAAAAAATTATGTGTATATGCATTCACATTAACTAATACAGTCTTCTTCAAAATTTACTTCATAGTAGATACAAAGTAATATTCTCCAAAATTATTATTTAAAAATATATACATATGAAATAATTTCATATAAATTTATTTCAAGCACTTTTTATTTTTAATAACAAAAAATGCAATATTAGAAGAGAAAAAACCAAACTTCATGTTCGTTTTTCGATCTTAGTAAATATAATAATTGCATAATTTAAATATGCAGTGCTTTATGAATATTGTTTGTTCGCTTGTATCTTTAACTAAATAATTGTCTTCTTTTGCAAGATTCAAAAATAGTTGAGGAAAATGTAAGCAAATTTTTTTTATGTATATTCAAGCGACAAACAAACCTGTCATATATACATCAATTTTCTAATTTTTCTAATTTACTTTACTTACATACAAGTTCGATAATTAATAAAAATGTCTTTATTTGATTTGATAAAAGTATGCATTTGCATGATTTATTTATTTAAACAAACTTTTATGAATAATTCAACATTTTTAAGTAAATCGAATAATTTTTCAAATGTAATAGATTTATTGAAGTTCATAAATTCAATTGTCTTCTACGTCATTCTGAGCAAGTGTCATTCTGAAGTAATACTAAACAGTGTCGTTATAAAATAAATTCTGTCAAATCCTCTAGCAGTGTTGGGCTACTGGGTTATAACAAGTATTTTAAATATGTCTTAAAGGTAATTTTTTGGTTTAATGGTTCTTAAACTCTTTTGTATGACTCCGATTTCTGAGAAATTTCGTATGTTATTCTCGTTGAAAAACGCAACAAATTCGGAAATTTGTATTCAAATGACAAATGTGTTTATCAAACCACTATATATAGTACACATCTTGCATCAAATCTGCATTTTCAAAATTAAAATAACTATTTCAGAATAATGGCTAAATATACTTTTATTTTTAATATTCTATACACAATGCTATTTTTAGAAGCCAAAAGAAAGAGAACTAGTTTATGTTGTAAAAGTAAAAAATCAGTCCAAATCTGAGGTATTTCTGAAAAACCACGAAATTGTTTTGAGTTAGAAACCAATAATTTAGGATATAGCTTCTAAAACCAGCAATAACTGTTATTAAGTCCTTAAGAATATGGTGGTTGTAATATAAAGGGATAGTTAAGTACCAATGAATGAATGAACGATGAACCAAAAATGACCCTTATGACCCCCTACGATATTTGAGAAAGCACTTTCTGTATGTAAGACCCGCCCCTTTTCTTTAGTCCTCTTCGGTAAAGATGGAGGATATTAAGTGCTAAAAGCAATGAAAGTGTAACTACTTTCAAACGGCTGAAAACAATATTTCACTACTTTTTTACTCTTTTGTGGTTTTGAAAAATTGCGTTATGGAAGTAAAATGATTAGACTCTTTTTCGCAGAAGAAAAACATTTTTTTTTTCACAACGCAAAGTTAAGTTTTTTTATTTATTTCTAATTGTTTTTATATGCTGAATTCTAGTTTTTATTAAAATTTTCATTTATCTTACATTTTTTTACTGTTTATAATTCTATATGCATATTTTGGCAGTTTATGACATGTTTTTCCATTGTTGTATACGAACAGTTATGCAACATGGAAGTTATTATTAATATTCTTACCGAAAAACTAAATATCCGTCTGTATTTTTTCCAGCTTTTACACTTTTATACATTGTTTCCTTGCATGACATTAATTGGTAATTGTACTTAGAAGTAAAAATTCTTCATAGAAGCATTTTTAACGATAAAAATTTAATAAGGAAGTATTAAATAATAATATTTTTGTTCATTAGTTTATATTTTTTTAGGCTAACGATTCATCGACTTTAAATAACGCGGAGAAAATATCTTCTTTAATCTTCTCAAATCGAAGTTATATTGTTATACATATAGATTAGCTGTCATCTTCCTTTCCAAACACTATGCTACCATAGAGATCGTTCTAATACAACATCTTAAGAAGATGGAGGATTAATTTTCTTATTTTTACTGACAAAGTGGAAGAGTTTTGTTTTCAACTATTCTACCTTAAAAGTCGATAAATAAAGCAAGGATCTAATCACCAAGGGGAAAGTTTTGTCCCAAAGTTCATTTTGAAACATTTTGATGAACTAGAATTAGGAAATCTTCTTATTTATAATTTATCTTGTTAACAATAGATACCATGTTGAGTCCAGAATAAGAACCACTGCTCCTTTGAAAATAAAATCTAGTTCGAAAAACAGGTAAAATAATGAAATGAAACAAAAATATCAAAAAGATACAAGAAAATTGTTTTACAATTTGTTAGCTTAAGGTAATTTTTTCTGATCCATCAAATTACATTTAACATCAACTAGCATGAATGAGTATAACTCTGGGCAATATGAGTAAAATTATCTTTTCTAATGTCCTTTATCATCAAAATAGATATAGAATTGAAGAATTTGGAGAAAAATGAATTGAAGAGATGCTGAAAAAAAAAAACAAAAAGAAAGAAATATATGCTGCTTCAATATTTGTTTATTTACATTGGAAAATGTTTCTAAATTAACTCTTAAGTATTTATACTTAAAAAACAAATTTTTTTTATTATATTAACAACTACTAAAATCTTGAATTATGGCTGTTTATCTGAAGTTTTACAGGGAGCTATGGAGAAAATTTTTTCTTTCGATTTAATTTTATATCAAATTAAAATTTTTTTAAATATCTTTTGACTTTTCCAGGTCTGCTGTAGAAATTTTTTTGAAACCAAATTTATAAACCTATATTGAGAACATGTGTGCATACTAAATTTTTGGAATTGCTAATCCTTCCAAATGAGAATAAAAATATTTCCAATACTCTAAATTGTGTATAATTCAAAAATTGACATTTAAGTCCTTCACATTAGATTTTTTTTGGTTGTTAATATTTTCTTATAAAATAAAAATATTTTTTGTTACAATAAGCAAGCTTCAATAAAACAATTTTTCAAGAATTTTCTATCTTTGAAAATTTATATTTTTATTTACTTTGTAGGTTATTAGATTTTCAAGAATCATAAATCTATCAATTTAATAACGATAATTTTTTTCATTACGGAATAAAACTTTGAGCCATAATTTTATTAATTTATAAATTTTTTAATCTTTCAACTAAAAAGTGTTAAATTTTAATTAAATATTTCAATAGTAAAAGTATCTAAAAGGAAATATTTAAAATAAACAAATCGCTTCAAAATACTGCAGTTTTTCAAATTTGCAAATTAGTTCAAATTTTTGTACATTTATTTATTCTATTGTAAAGAGCCTCTGATGCTGTATTATGAATTCTGGGATTGATATATTTTACTGCTTGAAATATTTGAGTAATAATTAAGTTCGATCCCTAATCTACAGTATGCAGGAATTTTTTTCTTCTGAAGTTTTATTTATATCTTTAATTGTTAAATAAGCTCCTATTTTTTTACATATTGTCTAATCATCCATTGTAAGTTGAGACAAGGATTAGAATCTTTGAATGTTTTTCTGAAAAGACTAAGTGCATTTGAATATATTTTTTGGCTTGGTTATAAATTTTTATTATATTTCAATTAAAATTATTTACAAAATTCAGTGCTCTCTTTCTAAAAATATCATCATGATTTTTCTTGTTTTATATAGTTTTTTATAATATTTGTCTAATATAAACAAAAAATAATACGAATTTTCTAGCGTTATTTGTTTCTAGTTTTGTATAATATTATTTAAATGTTACAATTTTTATATAATATTAAAATATTAATATTAAAATGTTATAAATAACATAAATATAAATATTATAGGTTGTTCTAGCGTTTCATATTGTTTTAAGTTATAATCACTTTTCCTCGGTTAGTTTTAGCAGTTTACTCCTTTTTAATAAATTGCAACATATTTTTTTTAAGTTTTGAAAGTTAAAATAAATATCATATATTTTTTTTAATTTCTTTAAAATTTAAAAATCATAGAAGCATGAAATAGGGAAAATATAGTAGACTTACACACAATTTAATATTCTTTCTACTCATGCTTAAGCGTTTTCTATACTATAATTATTAAAAATTGAATTTATTTTTACCTGTGATTAATTTATTTTTTGTTATATTTGATTTATTGGATACTCGTCAACAAAATTAATTCAGATGAATATATAATTACAATATACTTACTTTTAAGTAAGAACTATTAATTAAATAACTTTAAATATTTTTTCATATAAAATTTAATTTAAAATCTAAAATTTATTATTTTCAAAAATATTTCTTCTGGGATAGAATTAAAATTTTTTAAATAAAATGTGCCACAGTTAGTATTTTTAGTTAAGAAATTATATTGTTCATAACTCTTTTAATATTTTTATTGATCCAATTAAAAAAGTGTAAGAAGAAATGGGAACCTTGTATCCCACCCACACATACATACACAATATAACAAAAATCAAGCTTTTGCTTAGTTACAAAATTATGAGAACGATAAAAAATATAACCAAAAGTTTATTGGAATGACCTCATATTAGTAGATCTCTAAGTTGTTTCTAATAAACGAGGATTGTCATTATTGTTATGGCTTTTCTAAGGAAATATCTAACAAAATGTCTAGATCTGAATAAAATGAAATTACGGAATGAAACATTATGTTGCTTATTGTTTCGTCTTAAAGGTATATATATTCTTTTATATTAATCCAATAACTCTTGAGAAATTTTCGTGTTCTTTTTTGTATAATATATGAATGTATCCGTTAATATTTTTAAAATGCTTTCAAAATATACATCTTTATTTTGAAAACTTTCATTTCTATGTTGTATTTATAACATTAACTAAATGAATGAATATATTATTTGTATTTTTTATGTGTAGTCATCAATAAATTCTTTTAAAAATCTTTTATGTATATTTTGTGAACATTTTCCCAATGTAATATGTACATTGGGAAATTTTACATTGCATAATACTGCAATTTTATATTTTATGCAGATTATTTCCAACGAATAACTTAAATTTAATTTTTCAGCCTTTTATGAAAAACAGTCATGTGATCAAATAATGAATAAACTTTTACCATTTATGAAATAATGTTCGCAGAAACACCGCCAAATAATGCATTTACAATATCTTAAATTTCATACATTCTACTTAAGATAATCCTTTCTGAACTTTAAGAAGGTTTCACTCTTTAACAATTTCTGAATTCTAACTAATGAACCCGATTCCCACTTAAGAGGTTACCTAAGACATATTTTCTGCAGAAATGATGACACACCGGCGACACGATCACTAAGACGATGGGTGGTAATTGTAATTGCATTAGATGACACCCTTTTGCTGGAGACCTAAGTATCAAATCACACAAGTAACAACATCATGCGTGCCTTCAGTCTGAAAGGAAGAGAAAAATCAATAATTACTGAGAGTAAGTGGAACTTGAATATTTGACTAAGGCCGCGTTGTTGACGACGTCGCCATGATTAGGACGTCCCCATACAGTGATGGATAGTCCCAGTGAGGGAAAAGAAGGCGAAAAGTCCCTTTTCCTCTTTTAAAAAAGGGAGAAATGTAAGGGCGCTTCGCTTCATATTCAAAAGCGTCCGAAAGCAAAGCAGATAAAAGTCACTACTGCCTCATTTTCCTGATTTGAATAGGGGTGGAGTATATATTTATATTATATGCACACACACATAGTTAATAGAAAAATTCTTTAAGTAGTATTTGAAATTTCAATGTCACATTATATTTCATTATTTGTGAAAATTAAGTTTTTATTAAGATAATAAATTCAAATAAGTTTTGTGCATCATAATGTATGACTATATGTTGACTATTCTAAAATGTCCTAAATAATTTTTAAAAATAATAACATTAAAAAAATACTGACTTCATTTGATCAGGGAATCAAATTGGTAGGTTTTGTTTTTTCCTCATTGTTAATTACAATACTTTTTTTTGTATGTGCATTTTTATGGCTATCTATTTCTAGAAGATAATATATTTTTACAAAATTCAAAGAATATAGACACAAGATATTTTTCTAACTTTAAAGAATTATGTGCGAAAGTAATAAATGTAATGATTCTCTTTTAAAAAATGTATACAGCCTCTCATATTCTATTAAAATTACCACTGAAAACAGCACGTGATTAATGTCACCAAACGACTTAGATTAGGTGTCAAACAACGCCACTTTTCTTCTTCAAATTTCTCAGCGACATTTTTGAATGATGGTAAATATATATTGCATTTCAGCATGCTGCAATTACTTGAAAAAGTCTTCGACAAAACAACGGTTTATGGATATCTCTTATAAATTGTACAAGAAGTATTATTTTGTTAAGCAATTCTTTCTACGGAATATTTCATAATTGAAATTTTGTTCTGGTTATGATAGTTTATTGGTTAAGACAGACATTAGATAAAATTAAAATTTTTACCATTAACAAAAGCAAGCTCATCATATTTCTGTTTTTGCGAGTATGCCTATCAACTGGTCACTTAGAAGTTTTTATGGTTGACTAAAATTCAACAATATCTACTATTTGTAAGATGCTTGCTAGCTTTGAAAGCTTACAGGAGAGCCATTGTAGGAAACTATACAAGAACTTAGGGATGTTTGAGTGTCCACAGTGAAAAATTATAATTGGGGATTCCAGCATAGAATTTGTATAAGAGGAACACATACATTATTTTTTACACGGCAGATCAATGATTACTTGTGATACATTTATTTACAATCATATATTTTAGTTGATTAAAGCAATTAATCATTGTTATCAATATTCTTTAGTTTTCTGGAAGATATCTCCAATTTTTGAATTCAAAAATTTTGCTTCAGTCGAAAGTCATCAAGAAATTAAAAATTTTGTTTTAAAATTATATTCTCATTGATCATTTGGCAAAATTAATTAAATTTCCAAGAATTTATTACACTTTAACTACTCACTATTATTTTAGTGTTCTCAGAATTCTTCCAATTAATTTCTTTTGTTTCCTAACTTTCTGTGTATTTGAAAATTATCAAAATTATATCTTTACTCATTGGATGATCATGGTAAAAAATTGAAAACACACCAAAAAAATGTTTGAAATTGCAACAGATTTTTGTTTATTTCCTTATGTTTTTTTATACATATATTTATTTTTTATTTAGATACGATATGTTATATGTATATTTCATTCATTTGTAGACAAAGTTTATCCTGCTATATTCATGATAGTAATTTCACAAATTTATAAGAAATAATGTATAATCGTAATAATATATTTCAAACATAATTAATATAACCACGAAGATAATTAATGTAACCAAATCTAAACGTAAAAATACCCAAAAATAGTATAATATAAATTTGATTTATATAGATTTATATCTATAATTTATGTATTTTATTTTGATTTTTTTATCAAAAACAATTCAATATTCTCACAATAATATTTTCTTGCTTTCATAAATACTATTAAAAAATATATATGAATAAGAAATCCTTTTCTTTCATTTTGATCATATGAACTACTCACTGCCATTTAACATCGAATATAATTTTGATTTGTAACAATTCCTTATAATTTTAAATCTAAAATCCAAAAAAATTAAATGATTATCTTTTCTGGCAACTGATTTCACCTCCAAAACAACACAACTTCTAGAAAGGTTTCATAGAATGGTCTGAAAACAGCCATTTCAAAGACTAGCAATAAGGATTACAATTTAATTTATACTTCCGATATACCTTTCCGGGGTCCATAACGCATACCGGAGAACACGACCACGGAGGATGCGTTTCTCACCTCATAATCCAACCCTTTCCCACACCCCACTCTCACTTCGACCCCTTCTCCTTCGGAGGATAACTCCAGGATGGATCGGAAGTGAGAGGAAAACTATACGTCCAAAGAGAGATAGGGAAGACTGAACTACGGATGCATCCCTCTAAATCAATGAAGACGCTAAGAAAATATGTAAATGTAATAGTTTTAAATTCCTCCTCGGCTGTCAGTCAGGTCTGACAGTGAGTAATGCCTCTAGCAACGAAATATGGCCTCTTATGAAACGTAATAGGCGGTCTTTTATAAACTAATTAGGATAGGGAAGATGCCCAGCGATGTGAAGGGGGTAGGGGCATGGACAATATCATCAGAAGGTATTATTATAGATTGGGGAGGTTAACCGGTGAGGCTTCGAATAGGCTCTTAAGCCTCCTAACTAGATTGGATAGTTGACTCTTTATTTGATTCGGGAAGCTTTAGAGTCAGAATGGAATAAATATGTATTGATTTCGCATATCAAAGGTTGGGGAGTCTAATAAGGTTATAAGGCGCATGTTTAGGCAAGGTTTATACTTAAAATCGTTTCTAGTTTACTTGATTTGTTTCCCGAACGAGTTTGTTCTATTCTCTTGCCAACAGTTGAATTTTTAATGGCCTTATTGGTTATCTATGTCACGTAATGGCAATCGAAAAATAAATAGAATTTACAATTAATTAACAATTAGATGTTTTGTTACTCATCTGCACAGTCTGAATACATGAATTGAACCATAATAACATGTCGATAATGACATATGTCGATCCCAAAAATTCAACTGAAATTTTGGGATCGACACATGTAATTCAAAATTTATTTAGGGTTGACATATTTGTTTCTAAGCCTAATATAGAATTTAACTGGAAGGTAATCAATGCCCAATAATTCATTGGCTTGATAAACTTTATATATTGTCAATATTGCTATTGTTAAAAATTTTAAAATTAATAATATATATTTGAAGATATTTAATACAAATTTCATAAGTATTCATTTTTATAGATTTTTTTGGAGAAACCAAATGATTTTTTATAATTAAACATGATTATAATTCACAAAATTATTATCATATTTAAAGCTAAACGACAACATTATCTAATAATAAGAGTAAATATTAAAATTCAAGTTAAAAATTTCAGGAAAAAAATTTTAGATCATTATTTTTTCACTTGAATATAACAATAGACCATGAACATAATAGTTTCCAAATATGTTTAGAGTTACTAATTCATAACTTTTAGGGCATGAAATCAGACATATAGCAATGCAACTACCACTTTTTAAGATTTTTAAAAACATTTTAAAGATTTCTAAAAATAAACATATTATTATAATGGTTTAGATAATCACTCAGTATAAAATACATTTTCTATAAAATAAATGCAAATGAATTTAAGATGTTTCCATATTTTATTAAAAATAGCATAATTATATTCATTGATTACGATTATGGTATTTATAGTTAACCAATCCAATGCTTTATTTTCTATTAAAGGAAGATAATAATAAAGGAGCTTCTTAAAACTGCGATTTATTATTAATAATTCTATCTTCCATAAAACATGAACACTTGTAGAATGATTATTAACTTCACGAGCGTGACAAAATAAACTTATGTCGAAATAAATGCTTACAGTAAAACTTAAGGGCCGCTTAAAAGGTAAAGAAAATGACAACTTAAACAAATATAGAAAGGGCAAACGAATATATAATAAGCACGTAATACTATGCAAATAAATTCCTCCTGCTAATGTATATCTAGGTTATACATCTCGATGATATTATACATATAATAATAACGTCTTTTCATATTTATGAGGTTCCTTTAAATTATTTTGAGTTAATAATTCATGTATTGAATATATTCAATGAATCCTATTGACAACTCACATAAACTGCTTTTTTAAAAGTTATGATTTCAATTACACTTGCAAATGTCCTAAGCCACCGTATACAAGAACCTTGAACTGGAGTTTTCAAAGTCAGTGAGAAAGCTCGTAGTTAATTAAAGAGCGTCAACCATGAAATATTACTACTCGTTTTCTTCTTTGTGTGGGTGCTTTAATTTACGTGCTTGCAAAGTAAAAACTCTACTCTCTCTGTCTAATATTATACGCAATTATTTAAATTGGCTAAGATGAATTAATAAATACATCATCATAATTTAAGCACATCAAAAGCGAAGCTCTTAAAATAATCATAGGCAAAAGAATCTATGGTTAATAAATAAAATTTAGTCCCAAATTAAATATATTCAATATTTGATGTGAGCATTCCAAGAATATTATATTAATAAGCATAGAATCATTAATAAATATAGGAGTGAAAATTACAATAAATTACAAAGCATAATATAATTTGAACTTTAAGGACTCAATAATTTAAATGAATTTGAAAACATAATTTATAAATAGTTTTTTTATGATTTGTACCTTATATTTCCATAGAGCCTGTTTTTTGGAATTTCAGATATATATCATTATAATAAATTTTAATCACTTCTAAGATTGTATAATTGTTGAATCCACTGAAAATTCTTTATTGAATAAAAGGGGAAATTAAACAAAATTATTTTATACTTGTAATGTTTTATGATGTCATTATTCTATAGAATAAATAGAACAACCTAAATATAAATAATAAAATCTCATACTATATATTTAAATAATCATATATATACCATGTATTGAAATAGTTGTTGATTGTAGCAATTTTTATAGATGTAAGGAATTTTTAAATCAAAATAATTTTAATGCACTATTACACTACTTTTATATTTGATGCTAATTATCAATCTAATCTTTAAAGAGGATATTTAAACTGATATATTTTCAAAAAAGTTTCTTTTAATATTACAAAAAAATATTATATTTTATGAAATAAAAATATTTAACATTATTTTTCTTTTTAACATATTGATTATTAATTAATTTAAGAAAAACAATTCCTAAAAATGTATTTTACTTATTTTAAATTATATTTATTTATTTACATATTTTTATAAATAAGCTTTTCTCGTTCATATCTTTTAAACTATATTGAAAAAATGTAAATATTTATAAAAAATAGTTTTATTTGTCTACATTAAATGCTCTTTTTAATTTTTAGCACATATAAGCACATTAAAAAAATCTTTTAATTATAAATACTGAAAGATTGAATAAAAGCAATTAATTACGGCTTAGTTAAGAATTTGAAAATTGGGATTTAAAAATTCAACCAAAAAAGGATTTCTGTTTAAAATTTTGAATCTCAAATCTTCTGCATAAACACATTTCACAGAATATAAATATTTTCCGATATTGTAACTTAATTCAAAGTAATCGTCGTAAACAAATTTTTCAAAAATATTTCCATATGAAAAAATTATTAACTGAAATAAATATTTAATATTATTTAAATTTATTTAATTTATTAATTTTTCTTTTATATTTAAAAATTCTGTTTTCTTTCAAAAGTTTATAGGTTG
This sequence comes from Latrodectus geometricus, assembly GCA_026290005.1. NCBI lineage: Eukaryota > Metazoa > Arthropoda > Arachnida > Araneae > Theridiidae > Latrodectus > Latrodectus geometricus. Next base: position 213,322 of record JAPDSC010035128.1, on the reverse strand, counting down.
AGTATCTAATTTATCATTATTTTAAAAAATATATATTCTTCAAAAGGAGAATAATAATTGAGCCAATAGATTTTATATCTTTTATTCCAAAATGTATTCTGTTTATAATAAATTATTTAATTATTGTCTATATATATATATATATATATATATAGCTATATTTAAAATTTTTGTGAATTTAGAAAATTTGACTTCAGATTTCAAAAATTTTATCTTTTGAATGCAACTTATAGAACACTTCGGAAAAATATATTTGATTTCCCATTTTTTAATATTGGCTGTTTGCATTTTGTTTATCAGAATTGTTATAAATAAAATATTCAATAATATAATTTTCATTTCTAAGAATCCATGAGTCTTCTAAGTTCTAAAAATAATTGGATTTCGAAATTACGAATCATACCTATTGATAGAGCATTAAAAACTTCAAATAGAAGAATTTCTTATCTTCTATTTGAGTTTTTTAAATTCTCAATTAAAAATTATTTTCCTAAATCTTTGACATTAATTCAAAATTTATACAAAAATTAGTTTTCAGTTATCTTATGCATTTTCTCTATACAACTGAAATATTATTAGACTGCATAGACCGATAATATAATAGTTAACTCTATTATTACCTTTATTTTAACGTACATCAATATGAGATTACTAATTTTATGTGATATTTTACCATTGCATCAAAAGACTATATGTTGCAGTGTTTTCATAAAAAAAAAACTATTCCTTTTTTTAACGATTTCCTAATTTGTTAAATTCATCGAACTCAATTTTTTTAATTCAATTGTTTTCAAAATCATTAAAATGGAAACAGCATTTCAGAGATTAATAAATACTTCATTCAAATAAATAATTTTAAATTATATTTGTCCTTCAGAACAAGTTTCATTGGTTTTTATGATATGAAAATTGATTTCTTGTTTATTTTTGGCAAAAATTAATATTTAATCACTAGTTCAATTAAAATATTTAAAAATATTAGATGTGAGTGAGCATGTTTTACCAATACTCACAATAATTACGTAATATGTTTGAGAGAACGTTTCACGAGATAGAAAATATTACAACGATTTATTTATTTAATAAAATTTTGACTTTAATCCATTTTTAAGGAAAGAAAGTAAATGTGGTTTAAAAATCGGCTTGTAACTCTGTTCCGTTTCATGGAATCTTTAATGAAACTCCAGAAGAATATTGATTTTAGCAATCACAGTAGTTTATCTGTTAGAGAATCTTTTTAACTTAAATGTATTATTATTATTTTATTACAGATATTTTACACCACACTTATTTACTGTTTACATACTTTTCATTGATCTTTATATATTTTGATATTTTTCAATGTTTATTGGAGCCTGAAAAACGATTATATAAAATATGGAATTGTTAAAGAAATCTCAAAGTTAAATTTCCCTTAAATTATGCTTTTATCTATAAAAATAAATTAAATTCATCACTTTTCCATGCTTGATTATGTCATTTTGATATCGTACAGTCAATTTTTTTTTTATCTTATTTGTAAAAACATTTCGTTGTTCAGTATGCTATATATGCACATTCCATAGCATTTCTAGTCTTCTGAGTTTAATTAATTTCCAAAATGTTTTTTTTAAATGTGTATGAAAATGGTTGTAATCCAATGGTGTAAAATCACTACAAAATGGGTGTATGGGGATTAGTAAAAACCAAGTAAGGTATATTGATCAGATATCTGTGTATATGAGATTTATATCTTTGTGGAGAACAAACATCTTCTTAGGCAACCATTTCTATTGCTTTTAACAAATTGATAGCTCCTATTTTTATCAAAACCACTTATTCAATTATGTATACTATACCTTCTGATATCATTGAAATGAGAGATTTATCATTATTGTAAAGTACATACTATTTTTATTGTTCGTGGTACTGACCCTATTGTGAGTAACTGCTCCTTGGGTATCTATCGCTACTATTTCCAACATATTGTTAATTTCTATTTTCATCAAAATTCATTAATAGCAAACCCACATTGTGACATTGCGTGCTTCGATAACGGCCTTTCTGTGAGAGGCCTTTTAATGTGTGACGTTTTTTGTTCCAAACTTTGATTTGATTTATTTCGTTGTTCCGTTACAGTCTTTTTTGAAAACATTGCAAATTTGATTGGGACTTACTATTTTAATTGAATTCCGAACTAACACTCATATCCGAGATGGGAATGGAAACCTCGACTTGTTGAACAAAAGGCAAGAATGCTATTGAATGTATGACTCTGTTTTTTCTACATCATTTTAAGTATAAAATTTTGATAGCAAAGTTGAAAACATCAAGGCATAACACCGATTTGCGTGCACTTTTTTTTCCTTCATTGATTACACATTCCACAGAGTATATCAAAATTTTTTTATATATTCTGTGATATAACTTTTTGATTTTTGATGATGGAAAATGCCTTGCTCAAGAATTAACTAAATTTCACAATTTTTATAATATCTATTGGAGTTTACATATAAAGATGATGTACCATTCATGATGTTTGGGAATCAGACAAATCTATGAAAGTAAAAGAGAGAATCTATGGAGTAAAAGAACCGTTAGCCAGATCACATTTGACTAATGAAGCAGCATAATTAATCAAATTGTTGAATGAAGAGATAATAAACAATGTTGAAGATTTTCAATGGCCATCTGATATAAATATTATTAACACACTTCGAATTGTGTTTAGTTAATTTCTGTAGTAACATCGCCTTTTTAATTTATTATAATTATAATAGCCATTGTGCTAAAAATGGAAAGCTATGAAGCTTCTATATACACATTTTTAACTTTCTACACATGACTCTATACATGTTTATATAAGACTTAAAAACCAAAACTAATTTACTTATAATGAAATACGCATTTCCTTTGAAAATAAAAGATGTTTGAAAGCTAGTTATTTTATTTTGAAACAAGATTTTAAATTTTTAATCCATTTTTTGATTATACATAATAAAAATATGCACATACACAAAAATTTATGTTAAAGTTTTATATACTTCACAGAATTAAAATAATTCACAGTTTATTATTTTCTGGGAGGATGTTAATTTGTGCTTGTTTTAAAATTTACTGTCCGAATTTTTTGATTGTCAAAATATATATTTGAACAATTATATATATATATATATATATATATAGATAGATAGATAGATAGATAGATAGATAGATAGATAGATAGATATATATATATATATATATAGAGAGAGAGAGAGAGATATCCATATCCATAGTATAGCAGCATTTGTTTCTATTGTCAGATATTTCTTTTAATGAGTTTTCTGTTTATCTAAAGTAATATGCAAACATAAGCAGTATTTTTGCAATTATTTAACAGTTATGAAATTACAAAGTTTACTTTTACACTTTTTATTAAACTATATGTATTTTAAGTAGTTATTGTTATAACAATTTTAAAATATTTGACATTTTCTTCTTTTAAAAGGTATTAATTTTATGTATACATATATAAATTTTTCATGTATATTTTTTTTTGCATATAACACCATTCTAACAAAATAAAATAATTTTGAATTTGTGAATTTTAGTTATATTTTTATAGCTGAAAATGAAGGAAATAAAAAGAGGAATAATGTGTTATATTCAATGCATAAATAAAGTAACCTAGCAAAATGAAATTAATAAAATGATATACACTGCTGGCCATGTAAAATACAATATTCTAAAGTAAATAACAAAGTATGTAAATCATATGAAATTTGCATCATCCATTTGGGGGATGAGGTATGCAAATCAGTCGCATTGCTGCTCATATAAACTTTAAGAATTATTGTATTATTATTTGCAAGCACATTATGAAGGGAGAACAGGTTACCAATTTGAAGAACGAAAATTGGTTTTTGTGCGTTTTTTTCTCGTATGCTGTTTAACTTTGTCTCGTAAAAGACATCAGCGTCTTTCGAATGATTTTCTCAATGGGATCGAAAAGGAATAGTGTCTATAAGGATTGTGGATTCCTTCAGAGAAATTAGTAATCGTGTTGTATGCTGTAATGCGAATCTGTAATTGTAATGTGGATCTGTTATCGTAGAATGCCGGAGGAAATAGAAGACCCACTGCACCAATCGTACCAACCTTGTTGCACCACTGCACACGATGATAAGCATATCGTGCTTCTGTAACGATAAATCACTCAATCCATCACAAAAAATAGCGCAACGTATTTAAACTGTTACTCGTCGTTCGGTGCTCACTCATAACAATTGCAGCTGAGTGAAATGTTTTCAAAGCATCCATTGCTTTTATTAACCTTAATCCAAAGTCACGGGTGTATGTGCCGATGGTGCAATGAACGATAGGCATGAATAACGGATTGAAACGACGTTGTCTTTACTGACGAATCTCTCTTGCTCATGCAACATTATGATCGTCGGATGCGAATCTGGAGACACCATGATGAGAGATTGCTGAACCATTGCGTTATACATCACCAAACTGCTCTTGCATCTGATATCATGGTTTTTGGATGGTATTGGATTTCACTCCCGCATACCCCTTTAGATGCATTGATGGTGTATTGAACAATCAGCTCTATACTTTTTAGTTTTGGAGCCCTTGGTCCTCTTATATCTTCAGCACTTGCTATCAACCATATTCTAACGAGATAGTGCGTGATCCACTTGGCAGGCAATATTCCAGAGCTTTTCTTAACGTATCGTATTAAATTTTTTTTTATACTTTGTTGAATAATCATTCTACTGATTTATCACACCAATCAAAATACAACTGGCCCAGAAGGATACTACATCCATTTCTACTCATGATCTAAATTTTGGCAATATGTGGAAATTTCGCATGGACTACTAACTTCAAATATACATCCAAAACCTAATTGATTCTATACCGAGGCAATGCCAGTGAATATAACCAATAATACTGACTACACAAGTTATTGATTTTGTCAGTGAATCCATGGTGGCCTAGTTGAGTAGGCGTTATTCTCCTTATTAAATGGTAATGAGTTCGAATTCCAACTTAATCGAAGATCCGTAGTCCTTACTAAAGGCCTCTTGGTCGCTTTAAAGAGAGTGAATATCATGCAACGCATTTCTCACCCGCTTCTTGTTAATGTTATATGCGTATTAAAAAGGTAATTTAAGACTCCAATTAGTTTTGTTTTTATTAAAAATGTATGACTTAACAGCGTGACTTTGAATTCTTAAGCAGGAAAGTTATGTATTAATATTTTTGCATTGAAGCACAAGAATAATAAAATGGGTTAAAGGCAAACTTCAGATTGATGACTTTTAAACTTGCTACAGTTAGGTTACAAGAAAAAACCTATCACAAATGAGATTAATTTATATTTCATTAGAAATTTAATTTATATACATATAAAAATTTAAGATCTTCACGTGCATCATAAATGTAAGCAAGATAGCACAAGTAGATTATTGCAGAGTAATAATACTCATGCAAATTCATAACTACTGTGTACAAAACAAAGCAAACTGTTTCTCAGCGTTTATCTTAAAATTCATCAAATAATGATTATTTTCATTCATTATGCATACAAATCATTCATTAAACACAACACACATTTTCTCAGATGAAGTGTAGATTAAAAACTAAATGCATTTAAAATATTTGCTTTAGAGTAGGAAGAAACTTAATGATTATCTATTACTATTAGCAGGGTGTTAAATATAATTAGGAATTTCTTAGAAAGAGTTTATTGTAGAATAGGATATCTATAATTTGTTTTATACGCAAGCGAATTTATGTAACCATATTAAAGAAATTGGTGTTCATGTAAAATATAAAGAAAAAGCATTTTGAAACCTGATCTTTTATTATTTTTTGAAATGTTATTAATTGACAAGAATAATTTTTAAATTTGCAATTTAGAGTTAAATATAAGCAGATTCTCTCCCGCCCGTTCTGTTAATTTCGAAGATATTCCATATTTTTCAATGTAGAATATCAAGGAAGAATATATATATTCTTCAAATTTTCTCACAATTCCTTTTGCAAAATGCGTATTTTTGCATAAAGTTTCATTAAATATTTTATTTAAATTACGTAATGTATTACGAAAACTAATAAAAGCATTAAAATTGCATAAAATAGCATAAAATTGATCTAATTTTCTGGCCATCATTTTATTCGTGGATAAATATATATTTTGTATTAGAATTCTTCTACAATCAATGTGTTCTGATTAATTTGCCAAATTCAAATATTTTCATAGCTAAAAAAATTGTTTCTCATTCATTAAATATATATTAATAACAAACAACCTGATTAGCTTACAGTGGCAACTTAGCCACAATATGCCTTAAGAAGGGAATTAAGCGAGCATCTTCCCTAACCGATGGGCAATCAAGCTCAGTTATTGGATGCGATCTCAGAAGGATCACATTGGCAGCAGTGAATTGTGGTGTGAAATAGTCTACAATTATAATCAGTTATGGAAATTTAGTCTTATGCTATGCTTATTAGATTGTTAAATTTGTCAAAATAAAAACGTCACAAGACAATAAGACTTGTCATTTCATGAAAAGGAAATTACGCAACTAGAATTCTGATACGACAACATCACACATACATTATATTATAGAATATAAGTAACACTTTATGCAATAGTTTCCTCATTTTAAAATGTCTTGAATTTCGTACAGCTAGTAATTATTTTCAATTATTTCCATCATTTTCTAAGTAATATCAGCAATTAGAACTATTGCGTGCCTAAGGAAGTTATTCATTTAAAGTAGGGAAGAAGTGCAGTTTAAATCTGGAAAATTTATTTAACAGAATTCCATCATCACTCATTTTCCCCATATCGTGTTTTAAAAGAGCTAAATAAATCCGGATAGGTCTTTAGCATCAATTTTAACAAATACCAACATAGTCACGCGAAGTAGGCAGCCACTATCAGTCACAAGGTACCGTATTTGTAAGTGCATACATAAAACAGTCAGCAACTGTGTAAAAATGTCTTTACTCCTTACGCACGCGATCGGTGCAGAAAACACGACCAATCAAAGTTCCGAAACCTGTGCTCCCAATTATAATTACCGCCCTTTTTTTCTGCCCTATAACGAACTATGACTTTTTTTCTCCTGTTTATCCATGAAGCATTCAATGTGTCATTAATCAGGAATTTTTTGACGGAAAAGGCAGTTGCTCTCGAGAAAAAAAAATATTATTTCACTGTGTTGTTTAATTACGCGTTTTATGACAGGGACTGTGTTTTAAATTAAGCAGCAACAAAATGAAAATGAAGATAGGAAGATGAGGGGCATTCTTTTACGAGAACCTAATGAGATAGATTGTTCGTTTATTTATATGCTACAGATGTGATATTCCCATGAAATTTGAGTTCTTTTCTATCTTCATTTAGCGTAATATATTCCTCTATTAAATAAGGTCTCCAGTAAACCGGGTTTTCAAAAATTCAACTGAAGCAGTAAAGGCACCCTATTTGTTTTCTTAAAGGTAATATAATTTAAATAAATTAATTTGTTATATTTAAATGAACATAATAATGATATAAAATATTAAACTACCATTGTAAAATGTAAATAATATTATTTACAATTTTATTATAATAGTATATAAATAATAAACCAACATAAATAAAAACAAAATATTTAAAGAAGAAACCTCATATTTGTTGAATTTCGATTACATAACTAAAAATACATCAATTTTTGTAGAAATAAAATTATAATGTCACATTTTCAGCATTATAAAATTATAAATGCTGAATCTGACATCAATAGAAACATGAATGGTGTCTTGCCAATAAAAAAAAATTATATCAGTCACTTTAAAAGATTATCCATTTTTATAGGTTAGATGGTTGGTTGGTTGGTTTTCATGGCGCAAGGTCCAAGTAAGGACAAGCTGCGCCTAGATTAGATGGTGTAATTAAGCAAATTTTCACAATTCATCAGAGTTGGACTATCGTAGCTACAAAACCCTAAAAAATCACTCAAATAAATTACATAAATTCTTTAGAATCATGAATTAAGAATATGTTCGTCTGCACTGTAACAAATTTATCTTTTTGGCCATTTAAATATCCACAAATAGATGAGTAAAAATATATAGGTTCACACATTCTCTTTGTGATAAAAAAAACAAACTATCTTGCCAATTTTAAGAATGTTTTTTCTCATTACACTTTATATATAAAGACACTTTCCTAATTAAAGAAATCAAGTCTTCTACTTGTGTGTGTGACGTTCTTTTATAAGTATCTCGCAATTGTTCATATCTCATAAAATCTAAATAAATTTTCCATGCACTTTGTGATTTCATGCTCAAGAAAATACTATACTTTGTGAAAAAAATACTTTAAAAGGGAAAATATATATTTTTTTACTTAAAGTATAACATTTTTGATTGCAAAAATTTAAAAATTAAAATAAGCTATATTCATCAATTTATAGAGAATTACTTGCTTATAACTGTGCATGGACATTTTTTAAACACGAAGATTAATTAAACCAGAACCTACAGTTTCAATTTGACTCCCAACTAATACAAGCATGTTCGCTCATGGTGAAAATTAGACCTACAAACTTTTGAATGAAAGATCAAAGTATTATTCAGTCGGCTGCCAGCCAGGCCTTATACAATTGAGTAGTAATAATAATGAGTCATTCATGCTTTATTTTTGAGATTTTTAAATGATAAGATGCAACAATGAATGAATTTTTAATATATTTAGAAACTTTTGTGTAAAACATCAAAACTATGTCATAACATATAAACCTATTTAATGAACCTATTTAATGAACCTAACTTCACTTCCCTATTTAATGAACCTAAGTTAAAATCTAAGTAAAAATGTGTCAGAAAAGGAGCAGCATTTTGCTTGATCAAGCCCAAAAATTTTATCCATAAGCGGTTGCTCAAGATTTTAAGGAAAACCTTTGATAAAAGTTTAATTTGCAGTTTCAATGTGACATTAACGTACAAATTACGTTAAATTCCGAGTCAAAAATTTAAAACGTTATCAAAAATGACAAAATTGCTAAAATGCTTCACTTGTACCAATAGATTGCAAAATCTGAAGAACAACTATAATTTTATAAGAAAAGATGTTTTTCGTTCTTCTAAAAAATAGCAGCGATTTATCTGATTTCCAAAAATCATTCTCTTTCGGACGAAATGTGGAAACATTTTCGTAATAGATAAGTTTTTGAAATCTTCTTTTGCCGCCTGGTAAAAAATATACCGTACATGGCAAAATGGGACAACCAGAAATCAGCGAAGTAACAAATGTGGTACAACACGGATCCTAGATGACAGGGGTGACTGTGTGTGACGGCTGCGGAGAGGTGTTCTGGCAAATAGACGTGCTACCGTTGAGCAACTGACGGCTAAAATAAACCAAGGAGCTACCAACAGTATCTCCCAAACTATTGTACAGCTAACCTTGCTACATCTGGACTTCCGAAACAGACTCCTGGTTCATGCACCTATGCTAACTGCTCTTCATTGCACACGAGTACAATAACTGGACGTACAATGAGTGGCGACAGATAACGCTTTCCTATGAAACCCATTTTAGGCTCCATTGGATAGATGGAAGTTGGGGTATTCGATATGAAACTAATGAAAGCAAACACCCTGCAACCATTGCCGGAACGGTCCAGGCTGGAAGCAAGAGCATTATGATCCAGGGAATGTTTTCCTGGCATTCTCTAGGTTCACTCATCATTGTAGATGGCACAATGGATCAATACAAGCAATCATCTGTTGCGGACCATGTCCACCCGTACATGCGCATTTTTTCCCTCAGGATAAGGACATCTAACAGAAAGGACAATGCAATGTATCATACAACTGGTAGTGTACATGCGTGTTTCGAAGAGTATCAGGATGAGTTAACCGCTCTCCCCTGGCCGGTAATTTCACCTGACTTAAATCCAATAAAGAATCTGTAGGACCATCTCGATCGGGTTGTTTGCAGCATAGATCCTCATCCACGTAATCTAACGTATCTGGCCATGGCTCTGAAGTCAACATAACACTGAAACCTTCAGGAACCTAACTGATCCTCTTCCAATACCTCTCGTAGCAATCAGCCTTTACGAAAGGTCGTTATTCTGGCTTTTGATATATGTGGTCACAATAATGTGACTGAACTGTATAATTTTATTTTGACAATATTTTAGTTAGTAATCAATGCTAATGCTTTTATTTATAAATCAGTACAATGTTTTTATTTCTGGAATATTTATTGCAATATAAGCTCAGTATTTGCACTATTGTATTGCAAATACTGAGCTTATATTGGAGCTGTGGTTGGCGAGCGAAATCATAAAGTGTTATCTTTGACCCATGTGTTGGTATCTAAATTATTGTTGGTGGGATATTTGCAATTTATCGCTGGTAAATAACTCAATACAAGTTTTAATATATGTAACGACAAGGCACGTAATTTGACTACTTAGACTTTGATGTAATTGAATATAATTTAAGAACTTGCTGTAATTTTTATTGAATTTTTTGTGATTCTATTTTATTATTTTTAATGATTAGAGACATATTTTTAACTCGGTTTTAATTTTTTTTCATTACACTTTACCATTTTTAATTAGTTTTTTCAATCGTTTTGGCTCATAATTTCTGCTTTAATCAAAATAAATCTTATGAACAAAAAATTTTAAATACGCCATCAATGAATCTTATGACTGAAATCGCTCTTACAGCTTAATGCTTCTATTTTTATTAGAATTCATATATTACTTTCTCCAATGAATAAACTACAGCGTGTCATTTTAAATACATCAAATCAATCATACGTGTTAAGCAGGGTATAATTTATCAGATTTCTTTTGGTTCTGAAAATCTTGTTAATAATTCACAAAGAACATTCATTAATTAACCGCAAAATGAGAATAAAATATTAAACTAAAAATTTCTGTCACACTCCATAGAAAAGCAGGAAGTCGGAAGACTGCTGGAAAACGACGATCCACTACAAAATAGACAAATTTCATTTTGGCACAACCTTTTATTGACAATGCCTGACAATACCAGATTATTGGACCTGTCTGCAGCCAAGTTCCTCTTCTCATCGATTCCAATAACATCTGCATGAGACGCAAAATAAAAATCAAACACTCTCCAGACTTCCCAAAAATTTCGAATTTTCATTGAAGTGTACATACGGAAACTATCGATAGATCTGATTGATTAAAAATTCTACCGTTGACTGAGCATCATTTAAAAAGTATTTTTAATTTGAAAAATTAAGGATATAATAATGTTTAATATATATGAGTATATTATTAACTATCACATTATTAAATAATTATTATCTTTATTATATTATACTATTTTAAAAGAATGTTGAAACTAAAATATAAGCAAATTTTTACCTCAGTACTTTTAAATACTTTCAGTTATAAGGTAATCAATCTTTAAAATTTTTTTAGTACATTCTCAGTTTAAATGGATTTTTTAGTTTTAAAAAGTGTTCACTGAGCTGAGACCATTTAGTAAAAATTCAAGTTTTTATTAGATGCATAGAAGATTAGTTAAAATACTTTAAGCATGAAATGATGTTTTTAAAATCTTTTTATATTCACATTGAAAATTTAATCTATAATCATAGATTATAGTTTAAAAGTAATTAAAAATTATTCTCAATTTCATATTGAATTTTTAAATAAATTAAAATTTCAAGTTTAAAAAATATTTCAAAATTCCATGTTAAAGTAAGTTATACCTTATTTTAAATACGCATAAAAAAATTAAATATTCAATTACATTTGTTTTCATAATTATTTTTAAAAAATAATTTTTCACTGTTGTTAGAAGCAATTTTATTTTTACATTTATTTTATAAGAATAAATTGAAAAATCAAAAAATTAATTCTTAACAATTTATGTATGAGACGCAAAATAATTTAAAAAGTCAATAAATTCAAATAAAAAATATACAGATTTATTTGAAATTTTTGCATTGTTAATCTAATAGAGACACCATTGAAAATTTGAATGGATTATAGATAAAAATTAGTGAATTTTCATAAATAAGAATTACAAATTCATGATTAAGAGACTGTACATTGTAGGCCTTTGTGCAAAATAATTAAACATCACCTAATGTTCCTTCCCAAGTACGTACACAATTTTAGAGGTAACTCATAAAATTTATAAGAAACTCTCTATTGCTTCATAAAAATAAAGCTTAATTAGATATATTCTGAAATGTAATATTTGCATTTATATTATAATTGTAACTATTTTAATTAATATATATAACTTATTCACATATTAAAAAACTGTGTTATTCTGTACCTTCTATAAGTGAAATAAGGGTGAGTCGCAACTAAAAATTAGCCTGAGCATTGTATTCCCGTTTACAAATGACTGATTTCAAGCTATTTCTTTAGTAATAACCAATTATTTTGATAAATGCCTTACAATTCATATGTCTTTTCAAGCTATTGAATTTTGGTTCCAGTCCTTGCATCGCAAATTAAAAGCTTTAGGTGCAGTTTCACAGTGAATGAAACAAACAGAAGCTGAAACCTATATAGTCATTTTTTAGATTCATCGCTTTATATGATGGCTGTTTCGCTGTCGAGATGAAAGAAAAAACGTCTTAAAAGTCGCCCTTGAATACACCTACTTCCATTTTTCACTTTCAAAAGTTAATCGTTACTTCGTTTTAATCTCTATCGAAAATCACTTGGGCATAAGGAATGTTTCTTACCATCATCTGCTTAGAAAATATTTTACTTCCTCGCCCACCCCGGTCCGTGACGTTTCATCTTTTTGTGCATATTTTGTTGAAGGAATCACGTTCTGATACGCCTCAAACCAACGGAACTCAGAAAAAATTGTAATTAATTCTATAAATGAAAGGCAAAGGGAAAAAAATCATAAAGAAATAGATGATGTCGCCATTTTGAATATTTTTTTATCTTCGGATCTCGCCAAGAACAAAAGATTGGCGATGATTTCTCACATTCAGAGATAAGATCTCTTTAGGCCATTCCAATGCACGATGTATATAGGATTGTTAACGCCAGCCTGTGTATCATGGCATCGTTAGAATAAAACACCAATTAGTGGATCGTAACCGCTTTGTTAATATGATGAATTTTGCTCAGAATACATGATGAGGTGTCAATCAAAAGGGTCTTTGAACTGTTTTATAGAATAAAATATAGGCGCATTTAAGCGCACTAAGAAAAAAAAAAAACCTTTGAAAAAATATCCATAAGTAATGCATTTATTAAATTAAATATTCCAGATAGTTCCTTTAGTTTATTGCTTTATTATTGCATATTTCTTTAACTCCAAAAAATAAAAAAATTTAATTCATCATTTAAACTAAATGTTCATAATCTTTTTTTGCAAAAAAGATTATGCGGAATTTTATTTATTAATATCTGATAATTCTCTTTATCTCAGATCTTACATAGTTTTGAATACAATTTTTTATCTGAAGTAACAATAAATACATAAAAATTTAAATTATACTTTTTACAATGTTGAGTCACATTGTTTGTAAAAGGAGAGAAGACAATAATAAATAAGTTTTAAAAATTAGCTCTCACTTAATTTAATAACTTTTAATCCATTGAAAATATTGGCTTCTAAAATACATGGTTACTAGAAATAAGTATTTTAATGATGAATTGTAATATTTCAAAAACCACTATTCATAAATCCTTCAAACTTTGATATAAATTTATTTTGTGCTCTTGCTGTAATTTTTTTCCATATTTGCTGCCAACATGTCTAGATATATCACTCCCGAGCATATTTTCATCGTTAAAATATAAAAACGACAAAAGTCTAGCAACTGTCGCAGGAGTATTTGTAAAAGAGTTTAAACCGCATACTGATTCTGACAAGAAAACAAGCACGCAATTAACAGAGAAATTCGAACATACAGAAATTCCAGCAATTCAAAGTAATCCTGAATTCGATTTCATGAAATTTCTGAAAGATGGTGCTTGATAACATTGCACCTCCATATATTAGCTCTACTGGAATAGCATTTTCAGTATTGCGTTATTGCTCTTGTTTATCCTGATCACACAAAAACTAGCACTAATTGATCAGTTATTATCCAGATTTTAATCTGTGTGATTGGTTTCTGTAGAGAAATCATGAGAACAAAAATCATTCGAAAAAATCTGAAATGGATCTAAATTGAATTGTATAATTCAAAGTCAAAATCAAAGCTATTAAAATGTGCCAACATTGGAAACTATAATGTGACATTTCACCCTGCACATCTTCATGTCATTGCACGCGATGGTAGAGATAATCGAGAGTTTCATAAATTATGAATATATATCTTTTTTCCGCATTGAAATATAAAACGTGTTCATTCACCTATTACTTATCGTTTGAAGACTCTATTTTTTAGTCACCCTGTTTATTAATCAATGTGAGGAAAAAAATTCGAATTAAAACAGTTTTTATTTTTCAGTTCATCAAGGGGGGTGGATTATACATAAATATGGTCAAAAGTATCCTATGATTGATAACTCTTTTGGAAAAAAATAAATAATATCTTTTGGAAAATAAAGATATAAAAAAAAGATTTGGGAAAAAGAGTGATTCAACAAGAAATTTCAAAATACTGATAACAATAGTAAACTAAATCTAAAATATCATTATATGATTGCTCAATGAGTTGTTTCCACAAGCAAAAATAAGAATATTTTATAAAGCTAAAAATTGAGGAAAGTTAAGCTCTAAAATGTTAAACTTTATAAATCATCAAGAAGGAGCTATCGACTTTATATAATATAGATACATATTTGTTTCTTTTTAATTGTTCACTAGCACTAAGCATCTGCGATAAAAACTGAATGGTTAGCATATTGGCTCTTGGAACCTCGGGTGTGGTTACTTTTAATAGTTCCGGATCACTGTAAGTTAAAAATCTCTGTTGCATAAACATTGTGTGCAAAAATAACTGTTGGTCAAACCACAAAACTGAGAGCCGAAACTATAATAAAGCTTTTAAACTATGGAGAAAAAGAAAATAAAAACACATAATGAACTGAATTTCAGATTTAAAGTTAACCAACTCATTAAAAAATATGCAATATTTATCTGTCGTAAAGGAAGAAGCCATTAAAACTTTCAATCACCCCACTAGAGGTCACTACATGGATACAGAAAAAAATATATATATAGGTAACCCCTATCTTCTGAGGTTGACTGTAATTTAATGATTTAGTCAGAAATGATAAATAAACCAGGCTAATGATTATAGGGTGGCTTAAAGTAATGTAACTTCACATTTCAAGCTTGAGTTACTTGGTTTTGTTTATTTTTTATTGACCATCCTCTAAGGATGGTCAATAAAAAAATCACATTAAGAATTTCAAACATTTTTCTTTAAGAGAAATTATCCAACAGCATTACTTAAATTTTTAATGAAACTAAAAGCAAAATTAAAAATGCTTCTCCAATAAGATATTTTTTTTGCCTTTTACAATGAAAAATTATGAAAGGGATATTATTCAAATACCTTTTAAAGTAATTAAAGTATTTTGATGTTGCTTTTTGTTTTATATTTTTCCTTATAAAATATCTGTAAAACAAAAATTTTAATTTCATGTCAATTTTTTTTAATTTGAAGTATAATATCTATAACTGTGACTAAAATTAAATAATTAAATATATACATCAATTGTAGTTGTTATTAACACTAAAAATTTCTAAATTCAACATTTCTATTAAAAAAATAAATTAAAATAAATAATAAAAAAAATAAATTTTAAATCAGAAAAATTTTTAATTTTTCCCAGCATTTATTTCGTTTAAATGCAATATACATAGAATCTCTTTTTTTGTAATGTACGATTAGAAATTTCTGTTTGCAAACAAAAGATTTTACTACAGATGAAATGATTCTTTCATTAGATTTACAAATGTCATCAAATGTGAATAGCTAATATTTTTTATTTAAAAAAAATAGGAATGAATTAGTGTGAATTATATGGTAGAGGGAAAGAACAGAAATGAAAATTTTTCCTAAATTATTTACTTTGAGTTGAAATTCACGAACACAAATTTTTTAAACAATAATGAATTTCCTCAACAATTTCTGTTCTTAAACAAGAGTTTTGCTTTAATTAAAAAGGTGCAATTTTGTCATCAAATAATATCCAATTTATATTACAATAAAATTATTATTTATTATTTAAAAAAGAAAAAATTCCTTGTGAAGTAATAATATATATTTAAATTTTTAATCAATATGAGTTTTCCAGAATAAAAAAAAATTTACGAGTTAAGAGTTTTCACTTATTTGCAGTTAAGTGAAAAAAGCATTTTGAAACTATTTCATTATTATCAAATTAAAAACTGCTCATTAAATTAATTTCAGAATGGAAATTTATTTTACTTGAAGAAATAGATAATTTAAAATTTCAAAAGGTGGAATATATTTATTATCATTTCTGAAAATCTATCGAAATTTTTACTTAAAAATGGTTAACGTTTTGTCATGGTCCTTGAGTGATGAAGCAGTATACATTTTCAACCAATGACACGTCCGTCAAAGTTACAGTTTGTATAAACTCTCCTGGATCAAAGTTATTGGAAGGGGAACAACAAATAAATCATTCTCCTTTAGCTTGATCTTCTTCATAGGAACGGTGGAGGAGTCCACATTTCCCGAAGGCACGTTATCTCATTAATGAAGGCAGGCTCTTACCTGGGCGGCATTAATATTTCAAAGTTACCTTTCGGCCCCGCAAAACGTCATTAATTCCGGAAATTTCCGGAAAAGTCACCAAGCCCAAATGTTAATTACCCCCTTGAATGCCGGATTTAAATATAGGGGGAGCACACGCAAATGTAAGGGCAGGGAATTATCGGGCCTGGATTGATATTCATAGGATCTTTTTCGATGGATCGTAAAACAAGTCTCAGTTGTGCCATACAAATGGAAATGTGACATTCAGTGCGGCGCCAATCGTGTGCGCTGATTGGCTGTTGTCCGGAACGTGACAAAGTTTATTTGGCAATTCGGAATTGGTAATTTCGAACTAGCTGGATTAGTTTTGAACAACTTTAACCTTGCTGCAGAGTTCAAGACAAAGTTATTGCCAAAGAACGCTTTCTAAAATCATTGGCTTAAAGAAAGGCTTTGAACTTAATTCGAGTAATGGGGTTTTATTTCCAAAATGGCATTTTTTTCGCTTAAACAATTCAAACTTTTATGAAAACAATTTCTTTTAAAATAAGATTGATTTTTCTATGCCCAACTTGTGCAGCATTTTCCCCCTTTAATTGATATATAAATTAATATTATATATTAGAATAGATATTTAAATTCCTATAGTGGCAATATATTTCAATTTTTAATTTTCGAAATCGAAATTTACTTTCCAATCTATTTATTAAAAAGCACGTATTAGTTTATTAGTTAACACGACATTTATTTTCAATTGAATTACGTAGTCTGTGATTTTAAAAACATATATAACAATTATTATTTCAAGTAATTATAAATCCAATATTAATTAAGATATGAATAGAATATACATGTTTTTAAATTATTACTATATTCTCAAGGAGATTATAGCAATAATATTATTCACTCCTTTTACTTTATAATAGAAAAATGTATTTTTTATTACTAAAATTTTTTTAGTTAATTTATTATTTATTTCAAAATTTACAAGAACATTTTTAATTTCGAAAAATGTACCATTTATATTGAGAAAATTTTATTGTTTTTTTCATTAACATAAATTAAGTATTTCAAAATCTATTTTTCTGTAAATGAGAATAAAAAAAATAATCGAATACATTTGTTTTTTCCAATGTATAGTAATATAAATTCTTTATTTATTTTTTATCACTGAAAATTTGTAGGAAATATGAATTATAAAAACATTCCCGTTTCTTTAGTTACTATATTAAAATTATCACTTCTTCGCGATGTCGAAATCGCCCCTCAAACAAACGACCACAAAAATGCCGAAACGGATCGTTTTCCCGATATGATAACGAATGTTCATAATCATGAACCATCCGTCATGTGGCCCCACCCAAACATTGGAATCACGAAATGCCAACTGGGGCCCTGCAGCCCCTTCCCCCAACTCACGGAGGTGGGGCCTATATCACTAATACGTACATACGATGACCGAAACTGGTGTCGTTACAATTCACTGCCCATTGCCATACCACGCTATGAGATACGCCTCCTATGAATCGTTTGCTCCGTGCCGTGGATTTTAATAATTATTGTGACTCTCTTCGTAACCTAGTAACGAGAAGTGAGTCACTGCACGCCCGAAATTCTATCACTTCAATTGTTCTTGTACATACCTGAATGCACAAGCAACGCTGCACATTAAAACCCGAGTTTTACTGAATCTGTATGAATTTTCCAAATTAAATTGTGATATGCAACGTTGCATAAGCAAAATGTTTGATAGCGAAGCTTATTAAAATTACAGCTCTCTGGAATTTTAATACACCATAACTCTACGAGAACAAAAAAATTTATAACGATGTTAGAATATACATTTTTGCCCAATATTAATTATTAGAATCATATGTTTTTATTAAAATCGGGAGTTGATATTTCAAGTAAAAATCATGCAATATGTGGTATCGAAAAAACTTTAAATATTATAATAACACACAGAATGTGCTCCGAATTTCATTTTACTAATAATATTAAGTGTAAAACAAAAAATGTTTATGCGAAAATGCAAGCCACCTTCTTATTAAGAACTGAAAAAAAGGCAGACGATAAAAACATGCACAGAATTTAACAAGCCTTAAAGACAGACGATAAATGGGATATGTTTAGGAAATGAAATAAAAAGGAAAGATAGAGTAATAGATAATTTATTTAAAAGAGATAATGTTATAGAAACATTATTTTAAATTTTAATAAAATTAAAAATAAATTACGTTTCGATGAAAAATTTGAAATCTCATCACTCTTGATAAAAATTGCTAACACAATAATGAAGTTGAATATGTACTAATGCATGTTATTCTCTTAAGTTTACATGATATAATTTCACTCTGAATTTTGACTACTTCTAGAATTTTATATGGACTTATTTGCTTAGTAATTATAATTTTACAATCAGGGTATCAATCAATAGTATAGTTTTAATTGTAGTATCTATTTTAAGGTACTACATTAATTAAATTTTCGATTTTAAAAATTTTATAACAAAAATATATTTTAATAACTTACAAGAAAATTATCTCTTGAAATATAAATCGAATATGTTTTGCATTCTTTCAATACAGAAGTAAGCAATGTGTACTTGTGTGTACTTAAAATGTGTACTAATGTGTACTTAAAAACAAATCTCTTTTACTGTCATAATTTCTTAATGGAGAAACATTTAATAACTGCTTCTAACAGGATAATTATTGATGTATTCCTTAGAAAATTTAAAAAGAAGTATTTATTCTTTTTCATGTGACGTTAAATGTTTACTCATTTTTTTTCATTTAAACAAGATGATGAATAATATTTTGCTTAAAAATTATTTTGTATATTTTCATTTCTATTGTTTTATGATTTAAGTATATTTTTCACTATCATAAATATTTTGTCCATTTATTTCTTCTCATATTTTGTATGTAAGCAATATTATATAAAGAAATCAAAACCTAAATTTATTTTCATTTCTTTAATTTACAATTTTCTCCATTTTATTATACTAACAGTCCTTTATACTTAACATCAAAATTATACTTTCTTTTATTATTGATTTTTTTTTAATTGTGATTTTTAAAAAAATAAATTTTTAATGCTCATTAGAAGGATGATTTTCTATTTCCATCAAACAATTCAATTTTCTTAAATGCACATTAAATAAAGCATTTTGCTTTAAGAAATTGTGCACTTATAATTTCAGCAAAATTGATTTACACATAAATTAAAATGTTTCTAATGTATAAAAGTAATTGATTACAAAAATAATCTTAACTAATGCTAAACTTAAATATACATATTAATATATTTTAAATTTAATTTTCAAAAAAATTATGAGCTGACAATTCACTTCAGTTGAGAACATTTTCTTAAAAATTCTGTATTTAAATGCGATGAATATTTAAATTTTTGTGACACCTACTCATAAAAAATATAAATCAAATCTTAAGATAATTATACCAATCTTAGTTCAATTTTTCAGAAAATGTTTTGTTCATTTCACTATTAATATTCCAAACTATATATGAATTTTGAATAATAAGTGTCATTATCAATCGAATAATTTCAATATTGACAAAAATTCATCAATGAAAAAATATAATAATTTTATATATTTAAAATTTAAGTGCATATAAATAAATAAGAAAATTTTTGAAATTAATAAAACATTAGTAAAAATAAAGTAACTCTCCACTGTCTCCTTAATTGAATAAGTAAACAATAATTTGTCAATTATTATTAATTTAACAATAATTATTAATTAATTATAATGCTAATTACTTATTAAATTATAGTAGCATAATTAATAAAAGGAATTTTCATCAAATTATCATTAATCATCTTGTAATTGCATTAGGAAAATATTTGTGCCTTATATAGAATTTTTTGTATATTTAAATTTGAAGTTGGAGAATTATTCTGAACTCCACCACAATGCTAAATTACTCAAGAAAATGAATTTTCCTGAAAGCAATACATATTGAGTGCACGGAATGTCTTTACTTCCTTTAAATATTGCAATTATATACATTGTTATTATTGTGAAATAAAATTCTACATTGTGCCTCAATTAAATGGCAATTATACTCTTTGATAAATGAGATTTATTCTTTCTGTAACCTGATGATTTTAAGCACTTAAAAGTTGTAATTATGTTTCTTTCAATATTACGAAACTCTTTCCAGATTTACCAACATATGTGGAGAAAAAATATGCTCCTTTCATTAACGAGAAGTTGTTTGCGAAAAACAAAATTACAGGCCGCTAAAAGAGGGAGGGGGTAGAAGTAGGCTTTTTAATTGAGGGTTGCTTTAAATGGGGGTTGACCAAATTTGCTATAAAATAAGTATCTACTACGCTTCCGCTGATTTCCCAGATCATAACATGATGTAAACATGTTTTTATAGATGAAAACAACAGTCAGTAATAAGAAAGAGATTTTTATCTGCTTATAAAGCAAGTCCGTTTTAGAAAAGAATATAAAAAGGCAGGTATAAAATAATGTGAAATTTAAGCATTGTTTTGTAGTGAACATCTTAATTTTTGTAAAGTGTGAATTTAATTGCTTATATTACTTATGTTTTAAGAAAAATAAAATTATATAGAAAAAAACTGTATTAAGTTAAGCATATCATATTTTAGTTTTCTTTTTTTTAATCATAAAAACTACGACTATTATTAATAATTATGTGATATTATTTCATTGTATACAGTTCAAATTTTTACAAAAAATAATATTTAATAAATTCACTTGAATATTACATTATTAATTATTTTGCAAAACTAAAATTAAATATGTAATTTTTTTGGATAAATATGTGTTTTATAATTATTGCTAGATATTTCAGTACACAAGTTAATTTCTCTTTTAATTTTTTGCTGGTATTTATTTTAACCTTTTAATTTTTCTCCAAATATGTTAAAAAAATGGCCTTTAGAATAATAGATATTATGGATATAAAGAAGAAAAGGTTCAAGCAAAAAGCAACCTACCATTCATACTTTCTATGCATCTATTTCTAAAAGAATTAATCCATTCTCACAAAATGTTATTTGAACTAAGTGTATATATAGCTTAACAATTAAAAAATATTTTTTAATATATATCTGTGTGTATGCATGTGTATATGTATGTGAGTGTGTGTCGGGTTTTCTGGAAAAAAATCTCACAAAATAAATGAGACATTTTAAATTATTTCAAAAGGATTTAGAAAAATCTCAAGCACTCATCCTGACAAATATTCATGTAGAAACTAAAAATGCGTGTCACCGATAACCCATTTTTTTTAACAATGGCTAGATTCGAGCCTGTGAATTTCCATTTCGTAGAGAACGTTATTGTCACAAGTTCACTGTGTTTGAAATATTATTAAATAAAGGAAAATATAATGCTCGATATGAGTGATATTAAAACAAAAAAATATATCTTTTTTTTTTAACTTCAACATTTAACTTCAAAAAATAAAAAAAAAAACAGTAGAAAAATATAATTAAGAGTTGTTCCACAAATTTTTTATTTTATAAATAATTTTAATAAATTGTTTTTTATACCAATAATTAATAATTCAAACACCTTTTTATTTCTTTTTAATACAACTAAAAAAAGAAAGAAGCTTAGCAATAAGAGTATCAAAATAATATAAGATAAAATAAGCAACTTAATTGAAATCAAACATTTGTGAAAAGAAAGAATTATCAAAATAAAATGTATAAAATTTCAATACTTTAAATAAAAAACCTTCTTTATAAATAAATTTTAATGAACTATTTAATAAAATTGGATTTTTAATGCCTTATTTAGAATATTTTGATAAATCCCATTTGTTAACATATTTAAGTTAACGAATGGGAACTTTCAAAATAATCAACCAAATATTATAATTAATGTATAAATAAAAAATTAAGTTAATGCATAAAAACTCTTACTTTTTAATTTTTCCATGCATTTTTATTTTTTGTATTTACTTTTTAATACAAATTTTAGCTGTCTATAACTTATGATTATTTCTATCTATTATTCTAATCAATTTAAGCACAAAAATATCCATGCATTTTCTCGAATGACATTCAGCAAAGGAAACTTTAAAAATGCTGTACAAAGTTTAAGATATTTATAAGTTTATGTTTAAATATTTTATTTAAGCTTTCCATGAAATCAAGAGTTTTAAAATAAATTTTAGATTTATAAATATAAAAAAGATTTTTGCTTTGCATTTGTCAAAAATAATGTCATAAATGAAAAATGTGTATAAGGAAATAAACTTTTAAAACCTAAATTTCGAGCAAGAGAATTTTTTTTTCTCAGTTTTGTAAATTTCCAAAGAGACTATTTTGGTTTTATAGTTTATTATTTGTTATTAGTTTTAAATAAAGTTAATTATAAAATTAAATAAAGTTTAATATGAGTATTGTTTTGATTGTAAATATTGCACAATCCATAAGCAAGACGTCAAAAATGTTTCGCTAAAAATAATAATTATTTTTTAATTTAAAAATCCCAAATTGTTTTTATATGTATAGTTGCATAGTTTGAAGAAAAAGGTTGACATTTAGTTTTAAGGAATTTAATATAGCAGATGATTAATTTTATGCTTAATTAAATGTCATCCTTTTTTCCCAAACAGCACACATATATTCATGACATAAATCTGGAAGGTTTTTTTTTTTTTTTTTTTTTTTTTTTTTTGTAAATTAATAATAAAAAAATAAAACTATATATTTTTGAAATTATAATTTTAATAAAGAAAAATAAAGCTATGAAAATACAATTAAACAATGAAAATAATTAAAATGAACAAGAATTTTTAATGTTAAAACAATTATCAAAATTTAATTTTGGAGTAAAATTTTGAATATATTGAATAAAGTGATACAAAAATATCATAATAAATAAAAACCGCATGATTTTCAATTGCTGTGAATTAACTTTAATAAACTAGACAATTCTGAGTTAAAAATACTTATATTAAAATAAAAGCAGTCACACACATGAATGAAAATAGGAATTTCGTTTCTAGGCAACGTAAATAAAAATTGAAAATCAATGAATTTCATCCAGCGAAACATTATTTAAGAATCGGGAATTAGATGGAAGTCCGACGGAATTACTGTGATTATCTGCGGCAACGAATCCACCGCAATTACCGTCAAATCAGCGCGATCTGCTGTGCTATCTGAAGAACTTGTTGCCGTAAATACTTAACTTTGTTGCCGGATTATCTGAACGATTCCTCCGTACATTCATCGCCTGAAAATATAAAACAAAAAATATCATCAACATTTCAAAAATAAACACATAAAAAATTTGAATATCTTTCAAGATATGTTAGCGTTTATGCATCCGGTTTAATTAAATGATATTAGCAATATTTTTGTATTGTACTATATAACATGGTAACCATATTTAGAATATTTATTTATAAACATCGGTATAACACATAAAAATATAGTAAAATTATTTTTTAAATTACTATAATTGAATCAATTATTTTGTGCACTTGAAATCATTGGTATAAAAATTTAATTTTGTAATTGCTTACAAGATTAAAGTTCACGAACATAACATTTTGTTATTCGAAAACAATAGTGATTCCTAATAATTTCATATAAATGTAGTAATAACTTAAGTAATTATTTTAAACATCTTTATTAAAAAATTTTAATTTAGATTTCTTAAATTATAATTAAGTATATATAAGAACATAAAATATATTCTGATTCTATCTATAATTTTAAGTTCATATTTTATAATAATTAAAACAATTAATAATTTATAAAAATTTTAAAACAATACATTTCTTGTATACTCTGAGTGCCTATAATTTAAATTATGAAAATAGAACTATATTATATGGACGTGTTTGTATTAAAAAAAATGCATATGCTTGATTACACAAATCTGGCGAACTAAAATTGCAAAATATTTCTTCAAGTCTTATTGACATGAAAAAAAAATATATATATATATATATAATTGTAACTTTTCTTTCAATTGTAAATTAACACAAAATGGATGAATTACATAAAACTGTAGGATAAATTAAAAAATTAATTATGTGATAATTAAAAGACATTTAATTTTGAAATAAAATTATTTTAATTGAAATATCTTTTTACTTAATTTCATCACTTAGGAAAAGTAGTTTAAATCTAAAGTTTACTCTGCTTAATACAACAAAATTTAAAACAAAATTTTTATAAAGGATATATTTTATAAAAAAATTATGGAATAAAACTGAATATTGTTCAAAATACTTCATTAAAAAAAAATAGTAAAATTTTTTCCATCACATTTAATAAATTCTTCATATTAGGAATAAATTGTTAAAACCCAATAGCCAAAATATATAGTAAGAAATATCATTAAAGAAATTAATAACACTAAAGTAAATCATCAAAAAGTTAATTATGCTTAATTAAGATAAGTTTCTTAATATAATATTATAAACATAAAATAATCAGTATTTCTTTAAGAATTTTTATAAAATTTAATCTGAAAATAAAACGAAAATCAGCAGGAAAATAGAAAATTTTTAATTAAATTTGGTCCTAAAATTAATATTTTTAAATTAATCACCGTATCATCTAATGAATTCACAACATTAATAAAAAATGAAATAATTACATGCAATTCAAAAGTAAATTTTTATATTTAGTTTTATTAAAAAAATTTTGAAAACTTATTCTTGGTAATGCTTGAGTTAGCTAAAGAAAAACACACACATCACATATTTTTGTCTTTATAAATCAAATTTTAATTATGTCTACATAATTAAATAAGGCTTCTTTCCCAGTAGCGTTTATCGAAAACATGGCTAAGTTTAAAATCTCCACTAACTTACTAGAATAACACATTTTATCCTTCAAAAAAGCTATTAAAAATATCCACGCCCCTCAATTCTGTTGTACAGCCCACACGGAAATTGCTATTTTTTGTCGCCACTGTTTAAATGCCTAAGACCACAGGCCGCACCTATGTAATCATAACACAAGTAAATTTGCTTATTAGAAAAACCTTGTTACTCTCAGTAAAGTACTCGGTCAGTAAGACAGTAGTCAGTTTACTAGTTCTTCTTTTAATTTTCTCCTGGGAATTAATGAAATCATGTTATTCAGTTTATTAAATATAACCAGCTTGTCAATCATAATGTGTGTTAAAAACATGTGTAAAGTCATTTATTCATGTATTACAAGCAGATTCTATTATTCTAAATCTTTAATAAAATAATAAAAAAATATTTATGCTCTTTTGCATTTATTTTTGATTAGTAATTTCATAATAAACATTAGGAAATGTACTCATATCTTTTTCTAAATTTTGCTTTTATGAATCTAAAATACTATCCATAAAGTTACAGAATAGATTAAAAGAATGAGTGTTTCATAAGTATTTACTTAATTTCAATATATTATATTTGATTCTATTCCTATTATTAAAAATAGAAGGAATAACATTTTCAGTGGAATTTACATATTTGATTCGTGTAATGAAAACTAATATTGTAGTAGTAATATAAATTGTAGCTATATTAGTAAATTTATGAAGATCCGAAATCAATATTTAGTGAGGTATGAGATTTTGCAAATTAAATCAGGAATGTTTTTTGCATAAGCGAAGGATATTTAATTTAGAATAATATGTGAAATATTTTTAAATAAAAAAGGCATTCAAAATTAATTATGATTACTGGAATATTATTAAGATTGGTATTTTATCTTTCATCACAAGCCATTGTACTTCTTTCTATTTTATAAATGTTTAAATTTTCTTATAAATGATATTCTTATAAATCTTAATTATTATAAATCTTAATTAAATGAAAAGTTTAGTATATAATGTATATATATATATATATATATATATATATATATATATATATATATAATATATAATATATATAGTTTAGTATATAATATATATAATCTCTCTCTCTCTCTCTCTCTCTCTATATATATATATATATAAATGCTATTTATACACATGAATTGCTAATTTTTATTTTTTAAAAATTATAGAGCAAAGTATCACTTAAACAGATTATATTTAACTTACATAATAAGCATTTGAGAAATTACTTAAAGTTTATTTTTAAAAAAAGTATAACCACGTAACATATACTGAGAAAATATCTTTAAAATTATGCTTTGAATTCAATCACAATTATGCTTTGAATCAAATCACTTATTTTTTGATAAAATAATTGACTATTTATTTATGTTTTTATTCACAACTAGAATTTTTCAAGTGATATGAAATGACATCAAATGATTTGAATATGCAAAATAATGTATATTGTTTCCAACCTTCTCAAATATTTTTGAGGAGATCTTTCTTCATAAAAAACAAT
>JAPDSC010035128.1:115653-171117 GCA_026290005.1 Latrodectus geometricus | reverse complement strand
TATATATATATATATATATATATATATATATATATATATATATATATGTGATTTATGAAATTCTGATAGTATAAAATATTAAGAGTGTGATCTTTATTTTAAATTTATTGAGAAATAGAAATTTGAATAAATTAGTGAAAACTGCTATCGTGCTAACATCATTATTTTGAGCCAATAAATTAGCTTAAACTTCTAATTTTAAGGTATCTGTATATATTTAATCTAAATTGAGCACAATAAATTTTTTTGAAGTTGCTCATATTTTATTTCATAGAGTTACGATAAATGTCCTAATAGCCAAAAAATGATTCTTCGATAATGAAGTGGCATGTGAACAGTATATTTTCAACATTTTATAATCCTTCTAATTATTTTTTATAAATACTTCCATACCTAAGTATTTTGAATGAGCACGAATGATTAAAATAAAATGTGCTTTAAAATTTTTTATGTTTTTTATTAAATTTGATTTGATATTAATGACTGGTTCATTTCAGAAGCACGAAATAAATTTCATTAATGTAAATGGAGAAATATAGTAAGCGTTTATTCAAGTTTAAAATGTCATTTTGCGTTGAATTTGGTAAACTTAGCATTTTTATCCCAAAATGTAGTAAAATAAAAATCGTGCATCATATAAATCACGGTGCATATTTCAATATTTTTTATTTCAGTTTTAATATTTATTGTAATTTTTGAAAAAATTATAATAATTAAGCTGATCACAAAATTCATTTAATTAAAAAGATTTTGTACTTTAGTATATTCAAATTTTTTTCATTTTTTTAATGAAATTTAAACACAAATAATTTAATCATGAGTCTGTATTCAGTTTCAT
The DNA here is from genome assembly GCA_026290005.1 of Latrodectus geometricus. Lineage (NCBI taxonomy): Eukaryota > Metazoa > Arthropoda > Arachnida > Araneae > Theridiidae > Latrodectus > Latrodectus geometricus. The sequence goes on along the minus strand of JAPDSC010035128.1, from coordinate 170,279 downwards.
TTGGCTTAACTTCATTTAATTATAATTTTATAAAACAAAAACTTATTTTATTATTTTTATGAAGAATTTCGTTAAATGGAATTATAAGTAAAATAACTTAAAGAGTCCCCCTTCCTAAATAAAGAAATCATTAATGAAATACTTATTATTTTCAAACTCAAGATGAAAAATAAAAAATTTATTTTATGCATAAAAAGTATGTAGAACAAATATACTGTGGTATCTTAAATTGTATAATAGTTCGATGAAAATATATAAAAGATATCTTCAGAATGAATATGTTTTTAATTTAGTTATTTTGCAATAATTTATATTATTATAATTTATATTTTAACGAGTTAAAATTTGTATGGCAAAGTATTATTATGTTTATCTACTGATAGAAAGGAAAAAATTTAAAATATTCCTTTCGAACTAAATTATTTTTACCTTAGTGCAATTGTGTACATTTCATATAATTTTTTTTTTCTTTTTCACATAAAAACAAATTATTACAAATATATAAGCGCAAATATATTAACGCGAGAAGAGGTTTTCGGATGTTTGTAAGAAAAATAGTATTGTTATTAATTAATCGAATAATTTTAATTTAATTGTTATCATAAATATTGAAATTTATTTTACTATTTGTAAAAATTATTTCTGTGTATCATGCATGTATTGTGACGCACACACACACATATATATACATGTCGACGTTAGATAACCCATAACCAATCATAGAAGGCAGGCAGCCGCACAGTGCAGTTGAAAGTATATTTTGCCATTAGCTTTCGGGCCAAGAATACAAACATTTTCAAAACGACTTAGACTAAGCATACAAACTATTCGTGTACTGCAGTGGTAAAAAACATACCGTGCATGGTAAAATGGGACTGTCCAAAATCAGCGACGTGGTAAATTTAGGGCACCACTGGCAATAGACAAAACGAGGTGAGCGACGATTGCGAAGATACGTTCGGGCGAATAAACGTGCTTCCGCTAAATAACTGCACACCCAGATAAACCAAGAGATACCAATAGTTTCTCCCAAACTACTGTTCAGCGAACATTGCTTAGTTTGGGCTTCTGAAATAAATGTTTGATTCATGTACCTATGCTAGCTGCTGTTCCTTGACGACAAAGACTGGAATTTGCACGCGAATACGGTAACTGGACGTCTACTGAGGGGTGACGGATAAGAATATCCTATGAATTATGTTTTATACTCCATCGGATAGATGGATGTTGGAGTATACGACGGAAAACCTCTGAAAGCAAACACCCTGCAACCATTGCCGGAACGGTACAGTTTGGTGGCGGGAGCTTTAATAAAGTTCGAGGAATGTTTTTCTGGCACTCTCTGGGTTTACTTACCATTGTGGAAATTACGATGGATCAAAACAAGCAATCATCTGTTCTCGCTGCCCATGTCCCTCCTTATAAACACATTTTTTTTTTCTCAGAATGATGGTATCTACCAACAGGATAATGCGAGATGTTACATAGTTGGCAGTACAGGTGCTTGTCCAAAAAGCACCAGGACAAGTTCATTATTCTCCCCTGGCCAGCAAACTCATCAGACTAAGCACAATCGAGAATCCATTTGAACTATCTCGATCTGGTTGTTCGAGACATGGATCCTTATCCTCGTAATCTATATCAGCTGATTATGGCAGTGGAGCTGGCATGCCTTAACAGTCGAGCGAACACTTTCAGAAACCTAATTGACTCTCCTCCAGTACATCTCGCAGAAGTCCGCTCTGCCAAATGTGGTTATTCTGGCTTTTTACAGGAGGTCACATAATTGTAATAACATAATAAACTTAGGTGACTGGAGTATATTATGTACATATATATGTGTGTGTGTGAGAGAGAGATTATAATAATGGATAATATATATTCCTAAATAAAAATGCCACTGAAGAATCAGATTTCGTCCTATTTCTCAAGTTTTACTTCATAGTAATACTACAATGAAACATTCCAAAAATATACTTTGCATATGAAGTATATCATCATAGAAGAGTAAAGTTTTGACTTCACAGAATTCATTGCATTTAATTCATTTATTGTTCAATAGCCATTTTTTTTTTTTTTTTTTTTTGGAATGATAAAAAATGTTGCTTGAAATTTTGCTGGAAATGTTTAATGAATTACTTAATTAAACAATTGCAAATTAAAGGAAAAAATATGTTTTGAATAAAAAATTTGACTTAAAAATACTTACAATTATATTAAAAAGAAATATCTCTCTTGAAATATTAACATACTGGCAGCATTCAATTCAAAAGAAATCAGTAGACAACAAAGACCTTAATTAAAAATCATAAATCAAGTAAAATTAATCTATAATTAATTTTAAAAGTCTAATTTATCATTTTCAAAAATTTTCTTTTCTAAATAAGTTATATTCTGTATATACATAACAATCATTAATGAATTTTCACTTTTTATAGCATATCATAAAAAGATAAATTCTTTTGAAACAGCGCAAAAAAAGAAAAATTAAAAAAGATATGAGAAAAACCATTTATCTCATTGGTTCACTTTCAATTCTTCCCACAAACCCCTTCTAAGTAAAGATAACAAATCAAAACAAGAAGGAATGATGGAGGTATTAAATGTCAAAATAGCAATAAATGATTACCCTTTTTTTATTTATTCTTTTTTCTTTGAAGGAGGGATGGTTAAGAAATGATTCTTCAAATCCACCAGCAGACAAATTATATGCTTTTCATTTCTACCCTCGACCTCATTGGCTGGCGGTTGTTGGGATTCCGCAAGTGATTTCGAGTTCGATCACCATTTACAAGGTGAATGTTGGGTGGGATTAAGCATATAAAAAAAAGAATAAGTTCAGCAACCGGATACAAATCACTGTGAATAGTTGGCCTCCAAATCATCAAGATATAAGATATTAGACACAGAATTTTTTTCGCATTCATTTCTCAATATGAGATTTCTCGGGGACCACCTACATATTGATAATTTGTTTAACGTTTTGGCTATCGAGTCTTCATAACAAGATAATCAAAGAAAATAACCGGAGATTATTTTTACTTGTAATAAATTCTAAATAAAATTTTAAACTTTTTAAATAAAGTACTCAAAATTTATGGATTTGAGAGTTCGATGTTAAAAACGTCACAAGTTAAAAAGTAGAATTTTTTTTATATGTATATTTATTTTATTTATATATTTTTTCCTCAATTCAAATCTTTCGACTTCAATATTCTATAATTGCGGAACTTTCTATTGCAACAATAATTTTAACTGAATTCAACTCAGAAATTTATTAATACCTCACATATCAACTTTAAATTGATGCTGTTTAATTTACAATGACTAGAATCAATTCTTCGAATCATATATTAATATTTAATGAATTAATTGAGGCTGTATTCATAAAATTAATTCGAACTTATAGTCAGTAATTTTTCAAATATTTTCTTGAAACCAATTCTCTAACTTTCACAGTTATTGTATAGTGAATACAAAAAATTCCGAAATTAAATTCTAGTATTCTTAGAATTGTTTTTTATGTGATTAAACTAAATTAGTTCTATCAATTAAATGTTTTCCATTATATGAAAGCTTAAATTTTAATATCTTTTTTATACTTTTTTTTAAGATTTATATGCAAAGCTTTATATAAATTTAAATGATAATAAACATGAAATTACTTTTATTATATTTATTTTCTGCAATTTCTAAATGATACTTTAAATAGAACTGTCATATTGAAGGTGTGCGAAAAAAGTTGTTCTTTTTTATTCTTTAGTAAAATATTTAAAAACTTCGTAAGATTAAAAAAAAATTCAAAGTTTGTTTTTAATATTAAACAAATTATAGATCAATGTTATCATGATTATATTTTGAGATTAAAAAAAGACAAAAAGAAATCAAGCACCAATAAAACACAGACCACTGTTTATAAAGAATTCAATTATAAAGAGGTAAGACGAATACAATAAATCTTTTTTTCATAAATAAAATAGAGAAAAATTTGTGAGATTCTAGAATTTTAAATTTCCCAAATTATTAATGTATATAATAGAACGAAAAAAAAACTATATGTTTGCTTATAGTCACAGTTTTTAATTAAATCAAAAGTTGTAAATTATGTTAAATGATAGGTAATTTAAAATAAAAATACAATTATAATACTTAATATACAATTATAATACTTAATATACAATTTTAAATATACAGATTTTAACTTAATCGAAGAATTTGCAAACAAAAAAGTACAGTTTTCCAATGATTTATTTTTAAGAATATAAAATTCGCGATGCATTTATTTTTAAACAAAAAAGTAAAACATATCTTTACTGACACTTAATTTTAGATATTAGTATTATAGTGACTTATTTTGGAATTTATTTTACGTTGTTTATTCAAAACGGCAATCAAAAAATGAGCAATGCACTCAAATATTTTACATACATAAATGGAATAGCATTAGATTGAATTAATAGTCTGCCTACATAGGCTAATAATATTGCCTCATTCACTCATTCATTGCGTTAAATAATATTTTATTCAAATTAATATAATTCATTTTAAATTCATTTAATTGTCACTTTTTTTAAAAAAGAAAATTTAAATTAAATTTTTAAATCAGTTTATAAAAAATTCGAAGCTCAAATCAAATTTGAGTGTCTCGAATTCCTATGGAGTAATAAAATAAAGACTTGATGCCTGGAATGTATTATTCTCCAGTTGTATAAAATGGGAAATGTTTTTAGTCACCTATTCGCAAATCGGCAGCTTAATTGATTATAGTTTCATTTTGGTTTAAAATATATTTTAAATCATGTATATTTTTAAACTCTACTAAGCCTTAATATTTGAATTTTTTGATACTTTCATAAAATTGGACGAAAATATTTATACTATTTTATGATTATTCGTATATGATTTTACAGGTAATAATTTTGTTATATTCTTGATTGCGTTTTGAATCAATTACCAAATTTAATTATATGTAGGCCGGATAAAGGTGAAAATTTTTTATCTTTGTAAAATAAACAATAATGATCAATTTGAAAAGGATTTCGAAATCAGAACATACCATTTGAAGTTTAAAAATTTAAAAACAATAATTAGTTGACAACATTAAAAAAATACAAAAGTACAATGAAAATCAAAGCTGAATTAGATATTTTCAAAAACAAACTTTTGTATTTATGATACTATGAATTCACAACTGTGTTGTATTTGTAGTTTCTTAAAATATAGTTTAAAATACCATTAATTAATTTTTGCACATTTTATTCACCGTAAAAAGGGTTTTCAATTAAAAATTATAATATTTATTCATATCCTTAAAATATTTATATAATAGATTTCATTAAAATAAATCGTCAACTGATTTTTGTATGAAATAATCTTATAATTTTTTTATTATACTCCTACTTTATTTAAAATTTTGGTTATATGTTCAATAAGTTAATAATATTAAAATTTATGAATTCATGGAAATCAGTTTATTAAGATTCAGTTGCATAATTAGGAAAAGTATTTTTTCCTGTACTTGAAACCTTATTTAAGTAGCGAAAAATTTTGAATTTAATATGGCTTGAAGGTTTGCATCTTATTCACAACAAAAACGAATATTCTGTAAAATGTTCATTTATATAATAACATAAGAAAAATAAATTTTATTATCAGGAAAACATGCCTTATAGTTTGAAGACTAATACTTAATTGTATAAAACTTTGCTTTTTTTATTTTTAAAAAATGCGGAGTATAGACTTCATGTAAGATAAATGTATACCATTTTAAAGACAAAGTAAGACTTCAAAATAAAAATTGCATTCATATGTAACTTTGGTATATTTTATGATTTGCATAGTGGGAAAAAATTAATTTGTGGAACAATAAACTTGGTAAACAATTTATAATTTGCATCATTTATTTGTAAACATTTGTAATCAACAGTTTATTAGTTTATTATAACTATTGCATTTGTGCATAGCTAACGTATGAGGAATTTTATATAAATATTTATTAATACAACGGAAACAATAAAATGCAAATGCATGTAATATATATATATATATATATATATATATATATATATATATATATATATACTGGACTACATATAATTAAATACTTTTATTGATCAATCAATAATTAAATTTGACGTTAAAAGAATTAATTTAAAAAATAAATTACAGCTTCTTTTTTATAAATTTACTTGAAAATAAATAAGTTTCAACTAATATTTAATTTATTTGATTTAATAATTTAAAATACTATATTTAGAGTATATTTTGTTGTTCATAAAAATTTTTTGTATGTGCTTTACTTTTGATTATCACACAAAATTAAAATAAGCTTCAAAGCTCTACACTGACACTGAGTTAAACAAGTTGTAAACTAGACAATGAAATATTGTTACATTGTATGCGTAGTAGTTGACGAAATAAAATAAAATTTTAACATCATTTCCTTTTCACTAAATTATGGGACCTGATAAAGAGTAACTATACTACATTGAAACAATTGTACACATTACAAGAGATCTTAACTACGAATACAATATAACATTACTGTCAACTACTGATTCACAATTTGATACTATAGCTAATTTGTCTCAATAAGCTACTATCTCTTTTCCCATAAATTTCTTCTCGGTTACGTCTATAATTCAACAATAATTCTATAAATGCAGTAAAAGCCTTCGCAACAATAAGCGTAAGGAAGTTAATGGCCTGTGAGTTGCTGTAGTTTAATTATGTACTTAAAGATTTGAAGGAAGAGCGAGATCAAAATACAAATGAAAGATTTAACAGTTGCTCTGATGTTTAACACTCGTAATGCGATGATAATCCATCCGCTTAAATAATGCAAATAAATCAATTCATCACCAGTCACCAGAAAATGACACTTTTACTACCCTTGTATGCATTGGTGATTCGAAAGAACCCCTCATTAAGTTTTACCACTAACAGCCAACGCGTCTTCTCACCTTTTAATAACTCTCATACTAAAATAATTTAATTGTCATGAGCCTCACGCAGTTGATCAGAGCTCCTTGGTATGCTAGAGGCACCAGAGCACACGCGATGCGTCCTCCTCTGCAGATTGACAAGATGGTATTTTTTTTTTCTTTTCTTTTCGGACCACTGACTTCATCTTGTCTCACGGGTTTTTATTGATGACATGTCTCTTCTTTTGCCACCCTGACAGTGCCTTCCTCTCACGCAGATCGACCTTTCTTCACACCAAAGATGAAAAAGTTGAATAAATAAATAAATAAATAAGATGATGAGTAGTGGACCAAATTGGTTCAAGTGGTTTGCCAATGACTTCACAGTGGTAAGTAGGTACAATAAGGATATCATTAACATAATGATGGTGATTTGAGCAAGCAGCTTTATCTCGATTTCAGATAAGATTCAGTCAAAAGTTAGGGAGTGACACTGAGAAAATACTAATTCCTTAACAACTCCTCAATGCCCAGTGTCGTCTTACAGAAGATTTAGTTTCAGGAGTTTTTTTCATCTCTGATGGTGAACCATGCATCAAAATGTCTCTGTCCGTTGTTTATCATAGTCTTCTCGTATTTAATGTCATTTAAAATAGATAACTAAGTTTCATATTTTGAATATTGCAGCAATAATCTGAATGTTTTTAGCTTATATCATACTTGTTTTGTAAGTTAAAATTTTAATGCTTTGTTTTCTTCTTTTCATGTCATTTATTTTTTTTAGGCAATAATTATACAAAAATGATATGAATGCATATGGGGGTTAGTTACAAATTAATCATTTTGTAAAAAGTTTACAACTCGTCTAATTAAGCGATACAGTAGAATCTAAATTAACTTTTTTAATTTATTTTTGATGCATAATTTGAGAATTTAAATTAAAATAGAAGTGTTAAAATAATTGGAACAATGCCTTGATAATTATCTTTACAAATTCTTGCATTTAAATTAAAAACTTTGTGAAAATAAATGTAAGCAAAATTTGGATTTTAGATATGAGTTAGAGACTTTATTAAAGAAAAAGTTTCATAAGAATGAAACTTTTGTACTGTACGTCATTTAAATTTACAATCATAAATTAGACAGTATTATTTGGACAATGCAACCATGTATTACCAGACAGTATTATTTGAACAGTGCTATAACGTTGTTTGTATTGTAATAATATGCATGTAAAAGAAGAATACCAAGCAATACTTTAATACTTTAAGACTGTTCAAAATGTATCTAATGAAAATATTTTTAGTTGTAAAAATATCGTTTAGTGTATTGAATAATAGTAGTCTTACGTAGTTCCTAAAGGTGCTATTAATAATGGTTTTACAGATAAATATTTTTGTGTATTGAGTCAAAATAGTTTTAATGAATTTAATTTTAAAACATTAAAGATTAAAGTTAAATTATGTTATTTTGGTAATAATAAAAATTAAAAGTACATTTATTATTTAAATAGAAATCTATTTATGGTTATTAAAACAGAGATTTAATAATGTTCCTTTAGAAACAATATCTGTTTAAAAGATTGAATATACTTATTTCCAAATAATATACTTGTGAATGTTTATTTTATAAACATTTTACAATGATCAATTATTAATTACCTTTATTAAATGGAGATTAAAATTATGTGATGGTATGTTCAAGTCCTCTTGATTTTGATATAGTCTTATAACCTCATTATCTTTTAAATAATAATTTGAAAATAATACATGCTTACTTTCTGAAATTTATGAAAAATAACTATACGTGCTTTCATTTTTGAAGTAAATGTATTTTCATAAAAGAAATAAAAAAAGGAAATATAAAATTCTGATTTTTCTGAATGAGAACAGAGAATATAATTAAAAATATAAGATTTAGTTATTTTGGAGTTATTATTGACACTTATGATAATTACGTTTTTCTTTGGAAAAACATGAAATTTGGAAGTTGAATATTTCCTTCAAATCAGAAGACCTATATGCTTCAAATATGACTTAATTTAAATTGAATTAATGTGGTTTGACATATTGATCTGAAATCTATAAATTAATTATGGATTTCAAATCAGTATGTTTTCTCAAAAGTTGTATGCTATAACTTATCTTTTTTATTTTTCAAGTTATAATATGAAATTAAACGTATGTTGATTTTTAGTATATTCTAATAAATTAAATATATGATAGGTTTCTTTGAATTTTATTAACCATGGCTTGATAAGTACATCAATCATTTAATTACTTTCAGTAATGATTATAAAGAGACTATTAAGGAAATAAACTTTTATTAAAGGAAAGAAAAGGAATGAAACGAGAAAAAGGGATGAAAGAAAAGGTTAAGAATAAATAACAACTTATTAAATTTGAATGGCGATTCTAAAAAAAATATTAAAACAGTATTAAAATGTGCAGAATATTAGTACATAGCTAAATCTAAAGTTTGAGCTTCAGAAATTTTTGCTTGAATTTAATTTGAGTAAAGAAAAAGGAAAACATTTGGAAATTAAATTTAGTTATTAAGACTAAGTAAGTGTGGTTCCATATTGATTTCAGAAGCAGAAAAAAAAAACTTAAAAATCACTTGTAGAAATTATATTTTGTGTTTAAAACATGTTCTGTCTTACATTTTTAAGTTCATCAATTGAGAACAAGAAGAAAAGTGATTTAATTATTCATATATGATCGAAATTCTTTTGTATAAGTTTAAATTAATAACAGATAAGTTGTTTGCATGTTTATCTTACTATGTACATGTAAATAATTTACGATAGTCATTCATTCATTAATTGAGTCAACAGACCCAAGTAGACACTGTCTTCTCAAGAAGTCTCTGCCAAAAGGCTATCTATTATTGGTTATATACAGTTCTGTAGCTCTGATGTTCAAGATAATGTACTAAATTAACTCCCTTAAATTCTTTTCTTTACCTTTTGATCGATAATATATATACAAGCAAATAATTTAATTAAATACTACTATATGTATTCATATATGCTGACAAGGCTTCTGACACGTTTTCCAATTGTCATTAATTTGAAATGGGAAACTACTCTGACTGTTGGACAACACAGAATTAGATGCATAACTGCATCCGAACAACAAAAGTGTTTAATTATTGCTGACCATTTAAATAGAAAATATTCTTTGGTATGTAAAGAATATTTCATTGATAAATAGGAAGACATATATTGGACTATAAATCTTATATATTTACTCATCCAAAGAATGCCATTTGTTTAATTCAACAAAACAGCAGATTAAATTTCGAAATTTCACATCATTGAAATCTGTGCTTTCCACAATCAAAATTAATTTGTAAAAGGACTAAATAAAATTTAAAGACCTTCTTTCAAATGTAATGTCTTAATACTACATTATAAATTAAAGCAGACAAGTGTATAAAGAGTAATTATTCTAAAGACATCTTATCTACTTTACTTTACCAACTTATTGAAATCTTTTTAAAAAGCGACAGATAACTGTAATGTTATTTTACTCATTGTTGAACCTCTTCAACTACATTTCTAAAAATTCTTGAAATTTCAATTTTTAATGATACAGTTAATGGCTATAAATTTAATTATTTACTATGGACATATGGATAAATTTATATTTTTAGAGACTTAACATATTTTATTGAACCCGAAGGAAAGCATATGTTCTACTTAGATGTAAATTTTCCTAAGAATACGAAAATTGTGACAAACAAGCGAAATATATTCTCTAAGCAAAGTTACGTTTTCTAAAATAGTTCTTACAACTAAAAACCAATAAAAAAAAATTCCTACTCTTGAAAAGTAGTTAAATACGAAAAAAAAAAAAATACAAAAAAAATACAAAAAAAAAAATATATATATAAAAAAATTTACCCGTTATTTTGAATTATTAATTTACTTTGATTAAATAAATTTTATGCCACTAATTGACAAACTATAATGTTATTTTCTCTTACAAACTATTTTCCGCAAACACAAATTTTGCGTTTGATGTGAAAGCATTGGGAATTCTAAGTAATTTCCTAAGCAAAAAATAATAAAAATTTTAGGATAATTCAATATTATAAATTATAGTGTGCATTCAGACATCACTTTGCAGGGAAGATCATTTTTTGATTAATATGTGTGTGTGTAAATATTGTTGACGCATGCGCATCAATGGCGCTTTTGCATATTATCAATGGCCAAGATAAGATAGATCTGCGCATATTATCTTACATACGTCAGAAGATAATAGGCAAAGGAAAAAGGACGTTGGTGTATAACTTTTGCAACGACACCTAAATTATTTTATTAAATTTGCTTGAGCTAATATTTAATTCATTTTTGTGTGGAATTTATAAAGTAAATGTTATTGTTGTAAATAGCAGTCGTTCTGCTTTATTTTTCCTTATAAATAATCTGAATTCTTGATAAATATAATTTAATACAAATAGAAAACACAAACAATTATTATTAATTTCTAAAATCATAAAAAGAACTTTTTTAAAAAAAAGCAATTTATGAAAATATAATTATAAAATTCCTATCTTTTGTCAAGCATAAATTTAAGAATTTTGAAAAATATTCACAATCATATTTAAAATAAAAAAAACCATTCATCTATAAATTAATCAAATTAGTTTCTGAAATTCATTTGAATTTCTTGTTACACTTTTATTATTGAATGATTGCTTAATTTTATTTTTAAATGGTATGCTAAAAATACTATATATAAAAATATATATACATATATATATATATATATATATATATATGTATGTATGTATTAGTGTTCAAATTTCTACTTTTGATTTTTAAATATTTTTAACAGACTTTAATAAAGTTAGACGTATACATAAATTAATGTAATACAAAAATAAATAAAAGTTCACTCTTGCTTCTAAGAGACCTTATCTGACAATGTGTGAAAAATATTTTAATAAATTAAAATATAAGTGTATAATATATTTATAATTAAATTTCGCTTTTTATTTTCAATCTAAGAAGTTAGGTTTCAGTGAGATAAATAAGGGCAAAAATGTTTATTTAGTAACTTAACTGCTTAGTACTGAATAGGTACTTCAAAGCTAAATTAATTATACTGAAAGAACAGAAAATATAAGCATAGAAATATGTATAATTGTATAAAATTTGTTTAATGATGATTTTAAATAATAATTGGAATTTTAATAATTTAAATGAAGTTATAAAAAAAAAAAGAATCTTTTCCAAATTATTGAAAATATATAAATTTATTTTGCTTTTGATGTTTTCAATTTGCTTTAAAAATAAATGCATCTGATTATTTCAACCTCAGCCCTTTTAATGATGACGTCAGCCACCAATCATAAATCTTTTGTTAGCTTTACAATTCCTTACATATTAGTTATATAATAGAATTTCGCCTCTTTATTATTGCAGAATTTCTCTCCTTTCATAGATATCCACGTATTGCTTTAGTCCTCATTAATTAATTTTTTATTACTGTGAATATTTTTGATTTGAGAGTATAAAGGAATGTTTTCATTCTCTCCAAACATACTGTGTTAAGGGCTCACTCATAATTTTTGTACATTAATGACATAATATAACAGAGCAATGGGTTCTATGAAAAATCTCAAATAACATTCTAATTCCTTTTATTTACAAAGAATTTATCAAACGAATATTCTCTTAATTTGAATTAACATTTAAAAATAAGGCATTTACAAATAAGAAAATCTGAACAATACAGCGTATAGTAGTAATGATTAGACAGTATCATCAAAGTAATAATGACAGTGTACAGTAATGAGCTATTTACATTGTTACTATTTTAATGTTATAAAATATTTATAAATTGATGCCTTACTGGAAAAAATAAAAAAAAAAAAACCTTGGGACAACTTTTTTGACTTCATTTGAAAAAGTATAACCCCAAAAATCAGTTGTGACTCCATCAAAATTTAATGCAAACGCAATTTAATTCAAATAAGTTGAAAAAGAAAATTTCATGGGATGAATATAATGCATGGGAAGCTTTAAAAAATTATAAATTGATATGTAAGTCAAAAAACAGATAGGGAGTTCATTTGAATTAATTGTTCCAATCATATTATGAGATCAAAGGATTTTAACATGATGCTGGGAGAGTTTATAATAATCTTTTTTCTTTGAAAATAGGTATGAAAAATCAGGTGTCATATACGCTAATATTGCCTTTTATACATTGATACTTAGTTTTTGATTCTGAGAATCCCTTCTATTCGGAGTTACATGATTTTTTCTTGTTTTTTACAAAGTTTGGGAATATCACAGTTACGTAGAATCCAGAGAATCCACATGCTCTGTCATCGACGATTATAGCTGGACATATTTAAACTTCCTAATTTTTTTTTAACGTCTTTTATGCATGAAATTTTTACAATTCCATTTTTTTAAATTTATCGACAAGTTATGATTAAAAAATAATGCCGACATCACATTACAACATAGTATACAAGATACGTGTGATTGCTGTTACTAAAAAGAATGAAAACAAGAAAAATTATTGAATCTCATTAATTCTTTATTGATTCCGAAAAGCAAGAAAATTTTGAACTTGCGCAAATAAAAAACATGGACCAGGTTTCTTTTATTTTTATGCTCTCAAACAAAACTGTAGCTTCCACAGCAACAGAAAGTATAAAAATTTCAGGACACGAAAGACATTTATCATTTAAGTTCGAAATAAAATATTAACATCACATTTTTAATCATAAAGTCAATATTTTACTATAAATGTTTACATGTGATATGGAGCATATAACAAGGCTGTATGTGGCAATAACATGTAACGTGGACATGTATTGGACATTGACATCGAAATCAAATGTTGACATGTATTGCTTTACAATGAAAATACTGTAAGTTCATTATAATGATCAGTAATATAGTTTTTCATCTTTCAGAAAAGTGTATAAAAATGAGCATGCATCTTATACGTTGTCAAATATGGTAAATGTAAAATTTTCTATTTTTCAAAAAAAGTCTTGGCAACAGTAAAAAGCACCGGTCGATTTGTTTTGTTTTGGTTCTGTTTCCTCGGGTCGATATCGTCTGTGTATTGAATTTTGTTTGAATCAATTTAAATTGTAAAATCCCATAATGAAAAAAAATACTACAGATGGAGGTATACCAATTTATAAAACAAATTGGTCAAGGCAGATATGGAGACGTTTGGCTTGTTAAAGGATCTAAAACTAGAAAAAATGTAATAACTAAAAAAAGTGCAGAATTTAATATCATTTTCTCATCACGTATTTCATTTGACTTTTCTTCCTATTTTATTTTAATTTATTGAATAATTTGTATTTAAATATTTATTGTATTTATAATTTTTGCATGCTTAAATTCGAATTAATATTTTACTATAATGTCTTTTGTTTATGTGTGTAGTTCTATTTTCATAGTGTATCTTTATTGAAAAATGTTACATATTATATAGAATACCTTTATACAGGCATAGTCTTTATTTTTTCTTAAATTTATTTATAAAATACTTATTGTATAACATAATAAGTAATTATTATGAACAATTTTTTACGATTTAACTCACTTTAGACCAGATATACAGTTTTATACAATTTATAATAATTATGGTATTAAATTGATTTTGTTATGATAAGTTAGACCTATCCTTTTATAAATAGGAAATTAAGGTATTATTTAAAATTTTCTTACTCTTTTATGATGTTTATAATATAAAACATTTTCGTGTATTATCATTTTATAAGAAATTCTATAAAAATAATTAAAGTAAATTTTTTTTGAACAATAAAATATTTAAAAGCTAGAAATTATTTTAAGAGTAACAATCAATTTCTACTTAAGTGTGAATTGAATTTTTTTAAATTTGCTTTCTTATTTTGGAAAGTGTAAAATAATTTAATTTATTGTTAAACATGTAAGATTATTTTAAATGCTAAACATGTCGATTATTAGTTTTTTATTGAAAATCTCTGCAAATTAAACATCTCTTATAAAGATATTTGTATGTAAATTTAATTTGTCAATCATGTTCAACAATAAAATCTTAAAAATTTAATAAAAAAGATGATTCAGTGAATAAAGTTGAATTTGTGTTCCTGTCAAACTGTATATTAATTTATTAGCTTTTGAAAACTGGACAATGCAATAAAAGAATTTGAAGAAAAAGCTGAGGAAAAAAATAAGTACAATAATGACTTGACATAGCTTACAAAAATTAAGTGATAATATAAATACATTTATTTCTTTTGACTGGTGCTAGAACCTTAAATCTTGTGGCAAGATATATATGCTCCTTTACCTATTGAGTTTGTCTAGTATAATAAGCATATTATTGATCTGCAAGGATAATGGCTGCTGTAAAGTCAACATAAAATTGACATTTGAATGAATTTTTCATCTAGTGCTCCGAAATTAAGAGTAAAAAATCAAATTAGAAACAGTTCTTTGAGTAGAGAAGTGGTATCATTTTAAGTCAATGGGTATAATTCATTTGGTTATTATCGTTAAATTAATTTTGTAATTTTTTCATGATTATATTTGTTTATCATTTTAACAGTAAAATTTGTTGTAAAGTGTCAGTAAGTTGAATAATTTGAAATCTATATTAATTGTAATTTTTATTCAGAGAATTTAGATATGAATAACTTTTATTTATTTTTTTTAGTTCTCAAAAATGTCTGACTTTTCCAACTGTTTAAAAATTAAGCATAATTTTAGAAGTACAATTTAAAATTCTGATAATATTAAGTAATATTACTATGCACCTTGATAACATAAATTAAACATTTTTCTATGAGAACAAATATATTATTTGGACATGTGCTTCAAAGAGAAACTTTCAAGAAGAAATTTTAATACCAAATTATAATCATTAGTTTCATTAATGTTCATGAATTTATTTTTTAAAAATATATTTATGAATTAGGTTTATTTTACCTTGTATTATTCTTTGTGAATATAATATTTTAAAAATGTTGCATTTTTAAAGAAGTATTGACTTGAAATCTTAAAAAATACATATTACCAGTTTTAGCTAAATAATTTTTCTAAACATTCAAACAAAAAATTTATGTAGTTAATGATTTTAAAATAAAATTGTTAAAGGAATTAATCTTTTAAAATAAATTGGCCTTTGAAAAATTTATTTTGCTTTGAAGAAAGATCGATTTCTTAGCAATAATATAAAATCAATAATATAAATATTTTGTTTAATAATTAAAAAACATCTAGAATTATTTTAAGATAAATTATTTAACATGTTGTGTCAAAAATATATTGTTATCTCCAATTATTTAATGTGATATTTATGATATACTATATTAAATATTCTTTTTTATTTTTGCTTAATAGGCTTTTTTAAATCAGAATTTCATGCTGAAAGAGAAAAAATCTTTTATACCATAAAGAAAACTATTTTATTAAATGATTGTTCAATTTTTTATAACCTTTTTGTTGTAATTATGAAGAATAAGATTTGCTATAATCTTTTCAAATTTGCTGCTTTTGGAAACTGGGTGAATGAAATCAAAATTCTATCTTTTTGTACACATCATTTTAATTCTAGCATTTAAGGTACTTCAAAGTTGTTATAATCTGTAAAAATTTAACATTTTACAAAATGTTGTAATATATGTTTCAATATGTATATTTTATGTTCATGCATATCAATTTAGATTTAAGGGTGGTAAGCTTTAAAAGTGCCAAGTACTATGACAAAAAATCTATTATTCTACTTACAAACAAACTATCTAACAAAAAAGTTACCTATGCTAATAAATGAAAGTTAAGTTTTAATTAAATAAACTACAAGCTGAAGCAAAATTCAACAGGCATTTAACAGGAATATTATACACTAACTAAGGTTTAATTATGTATGTGTTGGCCCAGATCTATGTGGAGAAAATTAATCATTATTATTAAGGAATATGTCCTACTGTTCTATACATATATAGGCAATCTTTATAGGTAAGATCATCTAAACACTCCCATGATAATGAAATAATTTTCAAAGGTGAAATTTTCAGTAAGAAGTACTAGTGCCTTTCTAAAAAACCTTATATTAATCTTCAACTTTTCTTACTGTCTTTTACTGGAGCAGTTATGTTTTAATAGCTTTCCTTGTCTTTGATATTAGACTGGTTAAAAAATTGGTTTTTAAGGGATAAAAATTACAGCTTCTAAACACACAAATTCCTTTTTTTTTTTTTTTTTTTTTTTTTTTTTTTTGAGATACCTAGAAATTGCAAAGTTTTGATAAATGAATTGTTCATTCAACTATTACTGGCTCATCTGCTAATTCCTCCCTTAAGATACTAGAATACTTTACTCACATTAAACTCACATTAATGGAGACTATTATTTAATTGATTTGATCAGAGCAGAATATTACTTCTGTAGGAGAATGGAAGTTGCTATTTTTGATGATAAATATGAGGAATACATTTTATGGTAAATACGCTTAAAAATTTCTGCAAATTTCTTTATTTTGAATGTTTATACTATGCAGTTTTCTTTCAAATATACAGAACCAAACAATCTAATTATTCAAATACAGTTTTAAGCCAATATTGTATGCGATATAATACAAGTGCTGGGGGATACTCAAAAATCTCCAAGCATTCAATTAATAGATTTCTTCAATTGAAGCAGAAATGCGTACCAGTGTCTAGTCGTCAGTAAATAAACAAATACAAAATAGTCTAGTTCATAAGTTTCCAAAATTTTTTGATAGCCCAGATTCTCACAAGTGCTCCTCTTACATAAATTTGAAAAGAAGTCTAAATTTAAGAAGACAAATTTTAAGTGTCTTGATCAATAAATTTTTTGTAATTAATGATTTGGTTTAAAAAATAATTTTAAGTTTTATTTTAATTTCATGTATAAATTCTTATTAATTTTGTTAATAAATTCAGTAACTAAATGGAATATTTTTATTTAGTTTTTTTTTTAATTGCAATATGCTCATATTTAAAATTGCTTCTGATATTTTACTGTAATGCTAAGACTCTTAAGGCTTAGTACAGGTTTTAGGAAAAAATAAAGTAGGAACAAATTAATAGTGGGAAAAAGTATTTTATAAAGTAATTTAAATCATCTTTCTATATCACCATTCCTGTATTTACTATACTTCATTAAATTTTTTACAAATTTAATGATCTGCTCAGAATTTTTTTTAAATGTACTTTCTTTGATAAAGCTGGGGGTGTTATTATTCACAATTCTTATTTCTCTTAAAACTAAACATTCTATGTTATTATAATTTTTGATTATCGTATAATATCATTTATGTTTTTATATCCTTACATAAAGCGCATATGAATAACCAAGATTCTAAATAAATGAAAATTGAATTGGAAGAAATTTGAAAAGTGGTAATGAAATTTGAAAAAAAGTATTTATTATAAAACAACATTGTTTTAGATGACTGTCATTATTGTGATTTTTGTTTTCGTATTTATTTATGAATTTTTGTTTAAATTGTGTTTTTGATCCGAAACAATCATTATGATGTGGAAAAGACTTAATAAAATTTAGGTTATTTTATAACTCAATTAAAAGTAAGTGTGCAGATAGAATTACTGTGTGTTAATAAAATGCAACTTGTAAGTACATGAATATCATGTAAAAAATACTTTAATTGCATCATCAGTAACCAAATTCATGAGTTGAATACTCTTAGGGAGAAAGGTTTTGAAATTTAATATCTAAAAAAATTTGCATTTATGCTTTAAAAGTTTTAAACATTAATTGTGGAAAACCTAAGAAAAAATGGACACAGCCTAGATGAGGATTTTGTTAAATTCAAAATTAAAAACTGGTGGTTACTGGGAAAAAAGTGGAATGGGAAAGACTTCTGAGGCAGATCAGGCTTTACAACTGCTGTCACGTCAAATTGTGAACGCAATGAAGACGCAACATTAACTGAGCATTAATACTTTTTATATGATGAACATATTTAATTTATTTCATTTTTATTTTTATATTATGAACATATTTAGTTTTCTTGAATAATAATACAATTTTATTATATCATAATTTAAACTAATATTATATTTCAGTTTGTCTTGAAACGAATTGATCTGCATCATATTTCAAAAAGAGAACAGAGAGCTGCCCATTCAGAAGCCAAACTTTTATCTACTATTAAACATCCGAATATAGTTACATACTTGGATTCATTTTATAACAGTAAAGGAAGTTTATTCATTGTTATGAATTATTGTGAACATGGGAATCTACATGATTTTATTAAGAATAGGAATGGGGAGTATTTTGAAGAAGAAGAAATAATAAATTTATGTGTCCAGATATGTATGGCTTTAAAGGTTATTTATTTAGAATTTTTTATTTCAATAATACAATGTTGATATTATTATTTTATATTTTGTGCAATCTTATTCCTAATATTTCTACTTTAACTTATAACTATTGTGCTCATTAATAACATATTTTTAAGCTTCATTTAATCGTTTGATAACAATATACTTTTGGATGAGAGATTTATAATGATAAATTTACTAGTGAATAAGGAAGATATTGCACTTATGCTATCTTTTTTTGCTATTGAATAATAATGATTGTAAGGCTATGGAAAAATTTTGCTTCTGCTTTCTTTAAAAGATACTTATCTCACATAACTATTTCTGTAGGTTAATCATAATTGTTAAGTTCTGATTGTTAAGCTCTATCTTCATCAACATGCACTTAAAATAATTGTATGCAGAATCATTCTAGTGTTCATATTTCTTGCAATACTGCTTACAGTATTTTGAAATTTTAGCTCAAAATCCCATTTGAATTAGTTATTGCATGAAAAAAATGATAACAGAATAATAAATTCAACCTTTTAAACTTTCATTTTCTTGGAGAATCATCACTTGTTTCATTATTTAAACGTTATTATTGTTATTTTGAATTTGTATTTCATATTGTACTTAAAGAAACAACAAGAAGCTTGAATTTTATTATTTTGTCAAGCTTGTAATTCTTGGAAATAGGTTGATACTCCTAAAAAGCTTTGTTCTGTAAATGTACTGTATTCATGCTGATTTAATTTTTATAATTTACATTTGATATTTTCTTTTATGATAAAAGCATTATTTTTTAACTTTCATGTAACATTTTATAAAGATATTTTACCAGTTTTTTAATTATATCATTCTATATTTATTATTTTGGTCATAAAAAGCCTTGTAGTCCAATATAAATATTTCCATATATGTAGAGTGTCTTCAAATAAATAGAAGAGCTAGTAACCCTGAGAATAGCACAGTTTGAATTATAAGAACTGTTTATATCACTAAGTCATGAAATACAGCTTGGAGAATCACCAGTTTCAAAATAATGGAGGTGCACTTGTAGAAAATTGTGCCCAGTCAGCCATCAGAAGAACGAAATCTCAACAATTACTCAGTTTCTTTAAACACAAGATGTTAAAAAGTCCTTTTAAGATTTACCAAGAGTTTTCCTCTTAAGATTTACCAAGAGTGATTATTGTTAGAAGTTGCTCATTGACTTGAAATTTTTTGTCTTGCTTCAAGTTTAATGTTTCTTAAATTTGTATATATTATATATATTCTTTGTATATATTATATATATTCTATGCAATTCTTCTTTTACAATGTTAGTATAACATTGCAAAAGAACCTATTCACTTTCCAGTAGACTACAATCATAGAAAACCCATTGTAAAATTATCTTTTTTCAAAAAAACGTATTAAAAATGTTTTTACAAAAAAATTCAATAGAAGTAAACAATAGATAAATATATAATTTAAAATTGTGTTTTCTGCAGTTAGCTTTACTAATGAAAAATACAGAATTCTTTCCATGTTTCTCCAAAATTTTTCTGAGAGCTAAATAAATTGCAAATATTTCATATGAAAATTAAATTTAATCTGAAAGGCTCCTTAAATTATAAAATTTATTGAGACACTAGCACCCACTCTCCTAGAACTTTGCTCAGAAAAGCCATAATTGTTGACATGAATTTAATTATGGCCTATATGTCTTTCAGTATTAAAGACAAGAATGACAGGCTTAAGCTCTATTTGAAGAGAGATGCCATTCTGTACAGGAAAGTCAAAAATTGGAACTCCATATACTTGGAAATTGAATTTCTTTCTTCTATAAAGAATTTCTAAAGAATCGATACTTCTCCAGAATTCTAAAGATGTTCATTCTGTTTTCAACTTCAGAATGCTTAAACCATAAACCATCATTGCACAGCAATCAAATAGCATGAAGTCACTATCATGAGCAGTCACTAGTGGTCTGCTACTTTTTAACAAGAATAGGTGTAAATAATCATCTCCAGAAATGAGTTTAAAGATATTATTTTCATCTCAAACACATGTGCGTGAGAGAGATGGTGTTTAAATTTTGAATATTGTCTTCCTTTAATTTTCAGTGGACACGTCTGGAAGTAATTTATTGGATTATGAATAAAAATTTATCTTTAGTTAAGAAAACAGAATAATTTCTGTCAAATATAGTATATTTTGTAATTTATTCACTTCACATTAAAACTAAGCTTACCATGTTGTATTATGAAACAAACACTATATACTTTGAAGTTTTTAAGTTTCTTTAAAATATATAAGTTTATTTTATTAATAATCTTGCTATAAAACTTAATGCAGAATTTATCTCTCATAGAAACAATTACATCACTGATCTGCTTACAAATTATGTTATCTTCCAAACAATATATAATACAAACTTTAATTAATGTTTGATAATCAATTGTGAAATTAAACCCTGAAGAAGAATATTATGATCAAAAATATATATCAAATTAAAGTTTTGCTTTTAAGTATTAACTTAATATTCTTAAAAATTATAAAAATCTATTATTTATGTTTAGATATATGTTGGAATTTTACTAATTTTATTTTATTCAATTTATTTTATTTTTGGTTGTAGTACCTTCATGATCAAAGTATTCTTCATCGTGATGTTAAAACCCAAAACATTTTTCTAACCAAACAAGGATTAATCAAAGTTGGTGATTTTGGTATTGCACGTATTTTCAATGCTGTTGAAAAAATGTCTGCAATTTTTATATCTTCTCCCTGTTATACAAGCCCTGAAGTATTTTTTGGAGAACCATTTAGTCCAAAGGTAAATACATATTATTTTTTTGATAAAACTACCTATTTTAATTCTAATAATATATTTCAAAAAATTCTTTTGACAGTATTTTAAATTTTAAAATTTTGTGCTATAGAATTTTATTTTATCTTTTCTATTTTATCAAATGCTCTTATAAAAAATATTTAATATGATCACAATTTAAACTAATAAGTAAAAAATAAATGACTTAAAAATGAGTGAAATATATTTTAAATCTTTTTTAAGTCATTTAGAAGTGAATTATAATGGAAATAATTTTAACAACAATTGACTTAATATAATGCACCAAACAAAAGTTACTTTTTCATCATTATTATACTAATACTGATAAATATAGTTCCTATCTGGAAATTTTGTAATAAACTGAAATAAAATTTTAAAAGAACAACAGAGTTATCAAAATGTTTTTAACAGGTTTCATAACTTTGAATAGTTTATTAAATTATTTATCTCTTTTGTAAAAGTGAGTATTATTAACAGGATTAATAAAATTGTTTGCTGTGATTATATAATTTATTTAAATAGATGTTGGAAATGCTATTACTACCCTAATTAAAAGTAATTTGTTCTTGAGATTTGATTTGTAGAATTATTTTAAAAAATTTATATTGCTGTTATTTACTATTAATCATATGGGTATGCAAAAACTTTACTACAAAAACAATATTGGAAACATTTCCAAACATTATAAAATTTATAATGTTTATAATTTAAATCAGTATAAACTACATTGAAATAAATTATTTTTAGTCTGATGTGTGGTCTGTGGGCTGCTGCTTTTATGAAATTGCTACACTGAAATATGCTTTTAGTGCTCAAGATATTTCCATTTCCATGTGGCCTGTAATTCAAGCAAGAGTATATTTCATTTTGTATAGTTATATTAATATTTAAAAAAATGTTAAATATTAAATTTAAGCTTCTTTTGAAATTAATTATTAAATACTATTAAATTTATGAATATTACTATTAAAATATTCTTTTTTGTATAGTACTTATCAATTACCAAGTATATTTTTGTTTCTAATCGTGAGGATTATTGATCATTTTGTACTTAATTATTTATAAAAGGTTTTTTGTTTGAATAATTGCTTATGACATCAAATAAAAATTTTTGTGTAAAAATTAAATATAATTTGTATTTTGAAACAGTTTAAATTTTTGTATACCTGATTCTGACTTGTGAAATATTATATTTCAAATAGTAAATGCTTTGGAAGATAGACATTACCTTTGAGAAATATCATGTTTTAGAATTTCTAAAAAATTTCATGAAATTAAGAATGCTTACATTTTTCTGTTATTAACACTTAAGATACATATTGATGTTAAAAAAATATTTGAGCATAAATACTGACTAAAACTGTAAATTTTTTGCACCACCTTATCTCTGGTTTTTAAACCATAATTTGGTATATTTAAACAATTTCTTTTCATCTATATGATTTTTTTCTTCTAGTTTAAAATTATTTAACTATTACAGTTTATTTAATGGTAAACAAATTTTAAAATCTTTCCTGTCAAAAGGGTAAAATATTTTTTATTAATTTGATTAAATAATATGTCAAATTAAAAAATGCAAGGAAATTCATTTAAAATTTTTTTTTTTATTTGTGATTAATGTTTCTAAATGTGTCTGTTGCATATTTCCTATTCTAGATTTTATCTATTTCTAACTCAGTTGTAGTTAAATATTATTTTACTTTTTAATTATATATATATTATAAATGTTACTTTTTTCCTTAAAAATATTTATTTTTTTTCTATTTAGGAAATTATAATTCTGTTTCATTTTATTTTATTTATATACAATGTAAAATCTGTATATGAAGAAACCATAAATAATTTTTTCTCTTACAGAATAGTAATAAAGTTTTTCACTTATTTCTAAATTTTATGTTTTTATTTTTTGCTTTGTTTTTCTTTTGTTGCAAATTGCATTTGTTATTTTTTATACTTCTGTTCTATGTTACTTGCGATTTTTCTTTCCCAGAGTCAAATTTCATGTGTATTCAATTTTTACATTTTTGTTCACTAGTATTTATTAAATTCAATAGTTCATAAACTAGTTTAAAACTTCTGAATTATGTAATATATTATTGACATATTTTTAAAAAATACTGCCAAGTTGTAAAAATGAAGTTTAGTGAAACAATAAAAATTTTCCACAAATAAAATGGATACCAAACATTATGAAACAGTGTAATTTTGACTCTAGGATTGCTCTTTTTAGTGATATGTATGAAAAAATGTTTTCCACTTAAATTTAAAATTCTTCGCTGGTTGATATGATAAATATTTGTTTTTGGGAATTATGATATGTTTTAGTATTTTTTCCGAAACTTTGTATCTGTAAATTGTTACCAAAAATAATTAATTGTAAATATTAATTATATGAGTGCAAATATTAACCATACCTAATTTCTAACTATTTATGAAAATAAATTAATTATACTAATTTGATTTTTGCCTGTGTTTTAAATAATTCCTTGAAAAAGTTTATTTATATGTTCTTAATTAAAATAACAATATTATTTCACTTAAACTGCTTAGTGTAACATGGGCTATTTTTCCTTTAGGTTTTCAAGATACCAACAATTTATTCATCAGATTTTATTCAAGTAACATTGTCCATGCTCAACTTGGAATCAGATAAACGTCCAACAATAACAGAATTATTGCTAAATGATTACATTCGAAAGCATATTTTGCATTTCATTCGAGATACTTCAGACAGGTTCAATATTTACTATATTACTTATTTTTGAATATGACGAAATTTCCCAATTTTAAACACTATTATGCTATTCAATAAGATCAAAACATTGATGTAAATGAATCTCAATTCTATAAATGTTTTATTAGATTATTGTACAGTAACTTCACTATATTCAGAAGTAAATTTTCTTTTGAATTATATTCAAT
The DNA here is from genome assembly GCA_026290005.1 of Latrodectus geometricus. Classification (NCBI taxonomy): domain Eukaryota; kingdom Metazoa; phylum Arthropoda; class Arachnida; order Araneae; family Theridiidae; genus Latrodectus; species Latrodectus geometricus. Next base: position 145,271 of record JAPDSC010035128.1, on the reverse strand, counting down.
TGCTGTAATTGTCTTTCTAAAACTAATAGAAATATTGTAATTTCATACAATATTTCTATTAGTTTTAGAAAGACAGAAATATTGTAATATAGTTTTTCAGGTAACTATATCTAAATCATCTATCTTTAGTCAATCATGAATGTTACAATAATAAATGAATGTGTTACAATAAGATTTATTTATCATAAAAATTTACTGTACTGATACAAATAAAATTTACTGGAAAGTACGTTATGTTTTAACTGTTATTAATGTATTTAAAATGTGTGAATAACACATATTTCTTTTTAAATTCTTCATTTATAAATAATTAACTTCAGAATTATAATATGCTAATATTACTTATGATATTTATAAGTCTCCAAATGAGTTTTTCAGTTGTATCTCAGTTAAATATGTATTTTTTAACCCATAATTTTTGCAGGAAATAAGTATTTTTATGGGCATTTACCCTTGACCCTTAAGGCAGTCAATGTTATTGATTGTTTTGAAAGAAACAACGGTCAATTAACTATTATGAGACATGAGAAAGCAAAATAATAATAATAATAATAATAAGGCACTGAATATTAAATTATTTTAAATTCATTGAATTGATTATGTAATTCTACTATACTTTTTATACTACAAGTTAATTCCCCATTGAAAAATGGATAAATTTACAAAAAATGAGGATGTCAAACTAATTAAACTAATTTATGTCTTAAGTGTTTTGATTTCATTATTCCTACACTTTTTTTATTTTATTGCCAAATATTTATTAAAATATGGATTGCATTATAAGTTGTGTTAAATCTTCCCAACTTTATTCCTATATTTTCCAATAATTAAAATAAATTACTTAAGTTTAAGTTTACTGATATAAGTTTTTACTTATATATAACTAGCATAATTCAGTTACTTTTAAATAAATTAAGAAAACTAATTACTAAGAAATATTACCCTGTACCTATTTGTTTCAGGTTTTATTCTGATAAATAGAATGTTGCTATTTATAAGAACATTGTTATCTCTATTTTTTAAATCCAATACTTCTATTTTGGTCTTCAATATTAGTATACAAACAGACATCTTATATACAGGTCATTATTTATAAAAATTCCGTAACTATTGAATTTGCTGACATAGTAATAAATCTATGGTATATATAACAAATCATCAATTCATGGGGACTTTATTTATGCCCCCATTCTCGTTATTACTAAAAATTAAAATGTTCAAAAAATCATTAACCTTATGAGCACTTTTTGTGCAGTAATTATGTTGCATTATAAAGAAAATTAAAGTGGGGATTGAAGAAAATCATTCCTTTAAACAATGCTGATTTAGGAAACTATTGAGAACTTTTGATTTAGAGTAATTGTTTTTACAAAAGAGCAGTACATTTTATTATGTTAACTTTCTAAGTATATTTTCACTAAAATTTCCAATTTTCTTTTCATATAAAAAAACTTATATATTGCCACATTTACTAAATAAATAAGCATCTTTTTAGGTAAGGGCTGTAGGGTTCAAGCTATGTGATAAATCTGATTTATGTGGTATATGTTTTATAGCAGAATATAGTCATAAAACTCATATATAATATATTCCAAACTTTTTTTTTATTGGTTAAATTTTTAGCTGCCAGTTTGTTTTAAATCATTATTATTAAATGCAACCATCCATTATATAATTTTGAACACCAGTCAACTTTTTTTGGTGTACAACTCTCTTCTCAAATAAACTTCTCTCCTAAACTGGCAGCTGAATGATAAATATCTGATCTACAACTGTATAAAGATTTGATTATTATTGCAAGCATGGATTTGTTGTGAAGTTGTGATTTGGAATCCACCACAATTGTGAACTAGGGTTTTTGTGTTAGACAGACCTCCTAACTGGAGCATATTCTTCCCAGCCCAGAACTCTCATCATGAAAACAAATATGGGCTCTGTAGGCCTTGGCCCCCTATGAACTGTCTTGCCGTAAGGTTTAGCTTTTATTTATTTGATAATATTATTTAGAACATTGCGCTTCTTTATATATTTTTATAATAAGAAAATGGTACTAGTATTGTATTACATAATTATTGATTAATTTTAAGGAAATGTGAAACTAATAACTTAGTCTAAAATCAAAACTTTATAATGTCTACCATTTGTGAGACAAATGAAAATATAGCTTTATATTATTAAAATATTATAATTAAGTTTTACCTACATTGAAGAAATTGTGCACATTTTATACAATAAATAGTACATTTAATAATAATAAATTAATAAATAATAAATACACATTCAGTATAATTAAAATTAATCAACATATTCATTCTTTTTTATTGTTGCAATAAAGGAATGCTGTTAATTAACAAAAACCAGTATTTTCCAATAGGAGCACTCAGTAAAGAGTTAAATTATATCTAAAAGTTCTTATTTGTAATATTCTAGAAACAGAAAGTTAAGATTCAATTATAAAAAAGTACAATTTTACAGTTATTCATGACATTATTTAATATTGGTAAATACCTCAGTTTTCATTTTTTATAGTTAAAAAATCAGTATGTTAATTTCTATAACTAACATAAATTAATATTTAACACAAATCTAAAATTTGCTTTTATTTTATTTATCACATATTCATATTTATATGAGAATAAAAAATTGCATTAGATTTTAGATAAATTTACAATTTTAATATGACTGTCAGAAATTTTTAATTTTATATATCAGAATTGAATAAAATTTTGTTTAACTTTATTATTTCTTTAATAATCAACATTAATAAGTGACATGTTTATTTCTAAAGTGGTGTGTTAAAAAATCTCCTTTTTTGAAAGTCTGCAAAAACTAAAATTGCATAAAATATTGTTATTTATATCACAAGAGTGATCATAAATATACTTTGGAGGATAGGATTACAAATTAATTGTGTATAATTTTGTTGAATAATAGAGAAATTTTACATTGAGTTATGTCACTTTAGAAAAATTGTTGTCAGTACAGTGGAAATAATGCATATATTAAAAGAAGAATTAAATGCATTCATATTTCTAAAAGGTTATTCAGTTGTTTTCAAAATACCAACTGATGCTGTTTTTATGAGCATGAGTTGTATTTTGAAAACAACTGAATTATATCCTTTTAGAAATATATATGTGCATTTAATTCTTAATCATTATCTAAAATCTTAAAATATATATTTTTTTTTTTATCTAGAAGTCAATCTTCTCAAAGTGGTAGCTGTAAAGTCAGATATGTTTCCAATTCAGAAATTAATCCTGAAACTTATTCTTCTGTTTATTCTAATGGGACAAAGTGTACAAATGTTAAAGGAAAAATTAGAGAAGGAATGTTTAAAACAATTCCTGATATAAATGGAAATGGTGATGGTAATGACAATAGCCAACAACAAGCTTTTAGTTGTGATAAAAATTCTCCTAACAAAATAAAACCACATACATATTTTGATACATCAAAGAATGTTTTAAATTCACATGACGAGCCTTTGAAAACTAACAGTCATACTATTAAAGAAAATCATAATTCAGATAGAAAGAATTTTTTATTAAATGGATCTCACGTGACAAATGAAAGAAGAATGCAAATTTTTGCACAGAAGTTCAAAAGTGAAAATTCATTTAAACTCTTAAATACTCTTACAAGTACAATGAATGTTACGAGATTTAAAAGCTTAGATTCTTTCTGTGATGGCAATATTTTATTCCCTAGTTTGCCTAAATCAAATTGTAAATATGAAAATCCACCTAAATCAGCAGAGGATCTGTTATTACTCTCCCAAAAAACTAATGTTGTGCTTTTGAAAAGGCCTGCCACAAGTGGTGAAATAAGTTTTGGTGCCATGTCTAATTTCCAGAAGGATTCTAAATTGCCTCTAATTAGTGAAAATGCTAGTGGAACTGCTTCAATGCTGAAAAAATCCTGTATTGCTAATTTACCTCCTTTATGTAATTCAGAGTTTTTACTTTGTGGAAATACAGATGAAGAAAGGAATGAAAAACTTCCTAATTTAGAAGATTCAATTACTGACAAGTTTTTGATATACAATATCATGCAATGCAATAAAATTATACAGGTATGTAAATAACTAATTATATCAGATTAGTTATTTAATTCTATAATTTTGACTGATAAATTAAATTTTAAATCATAGATTGACATTTAAAAACTCTTAATTTATAAGCATATTTTAGTTATACTTTATTCTGATCTTATATTAAAAAAAAAAAAAAAAAAAAAAAAAAAAAAAAAAAAAACCCCAGGAAATTTATTATGTTGAGAAAATGGTAAATGTAAAAAATAAAATGAATAAAATCAGTTTTAAATGAATCGATTAACTAATAACTTTTTTTCTTTTCAGATTCTTTGGAGTCATTACTAAATTTAAAAATAATTATTTTAAATCTCATATTTTAGAAAAAAAGGAATTTTCACCTCTCCAAACATTTTTCACAAAAGCAATAACTCAGAATGATATATGTTTTTTGGAAATTATTTAAATTATGGCTATTAGAATAAGGAAATATATTTGTGATTCATTTTCATTAACTTTTTTTTTTAATTTTTAAAGTCAATTTTATTCAGAATTTGTTTAAATGGACTTCATATAATGCATTAAATGCTTCAAATAATGCTTCAAAAATGCAGAATACACTGTATTTTTATGAAGTAAATATATAACTGATATTGAAAAATCAAAATATTAACCTACAAAAATAAAGTATAGTATAGCTTCACTATTTAAAGAATTTTTTTTTTATTTTTATTTAATTTTAATTAGTATAATAATATTTTACATACTAAAATTTAATACTACCAAACTGAAAATTCATATTAGGAAAAAAGTAAAAGTAAATAAAACTTCTTTATTTAAATAACTTTTAATTTTTATTTAATTTGTATTACAATAAATGTTTGATGGATAAAATCTTCTTGTCAATAATGTGGTTATAATACAGGCAAAATATATTTAACTGTAGCTGTCCTGTAAAGAATATTGAGTTAAATAAAAACGATGAAATTATTTTAATGTATTTGATTTGTTAAAATCTTTCATATTAAGAAATATATATTTACAGACAAAGTATATATATATCTGTAAACAATCTTAAGAATTTTAGTTGGGTGAGAAAAAATATAACTTATAAAAACTATATTTGTGAATTTTCTTTTTGTTTACATTTACTTATTAAAATGTTTTTGTACTGCAAATTTATTATATAATAATCTCTTTTTTAATAAGCTGATTAAATTTCTTTTTTATAATTCATGCATTTAGCTATAATAAAATGTCTGTTTGCAAAATTTAAGATTATTTTGAACTGCATAAAAATGCCTGTAAAATTTCTAATTTTAGAGCAATGCTGTTAACAATGGAGTAATTTCTCACAAACAGAATCCTAGATTCAGTGAAGTCTTAAGTCCTCCAATATCTGAAAAAGAGGCTTCATGTCAAGTATACAACGGTAGTAATAGTTGATTGAATAAGATACAAATTAGATAGTTTTTCCAAATTGCCAATAGTTTTATTTTAATTGTTCAAATTATCAATAAGTCATATATTCAGATTTATGCATTATAATCACATTCACATAAGAAAATACATTATATTTCATAGTTTATTTATTGTTGCTGAAATCTAATTAAAAATATGACATAATTTTTGTAGAACAAATGTAAGTTTTCTTAAATCAAATGTGCACTTATCTTTATGTGTCTTTAATTGCTAAATTTAAATCACCTGAATTTAAAATATAAAATAATTTTTGAATCAAATTTTGGTCATAAATTTAGCATTTTATAACTAATGTCTCATTTTTAAAGTTATTAAAATGTATCTAATGAAATGCCTATAAGTTTACAAAAAGTTATGTTTTTAAATCACTTTTATATTTAGTTATGAGAAATTATTTTCATTTTTGTATATGCTTGTAGCCTCACTGTTATTGTGTTATAGGATAAAAAGTATTTTATAACTGGCTATAAATTATGCAGTTAAGGAAAAATGTGAATTTTAGAGACTGCAACTTATTTGCATTGTAATGTTTTACTATTAAAATACTTTCCAAAATATATTTATTTGCCTTATTTCTACTTGTCAATATGATTGCATATTCTAAAAGTATGAGCAATAATATTGAATTGAATGCTATACGTAAATTATGATATTGAATGTGAACAGAATAGACTTTAAAGGGTAGCTTAGAATTTAGTTTAGAATCTAAAAATGAAAGAATTAAATATAATTTATAGAATTAATTTAAATAAAGTTTATAAGAGAGATCTTGAACTCGTAAAATACACTTTTTAGAATTGCATGAACCATCATTTTATTTTATTTATTTTTTATTTACACAGTTTAAGGTGCATTGAGAGATATTATATTTTAATATTAAATCGTAATTATTAATATATATTTGTTGTTAATCTCATTTAAGATAAGTATTATGGAAGCCATTTTAAAGTAAATCTAATTTATTTTATTAAAAAATTTGTTTTCAAATTTCAAAACACTAACAGTTTTTCATTAAAAATGTAATATTTTGTCATATCAATGATTTTATAGAATAATTTATTTTCATAATTTTATTGTAATTTAAATATTTTTAAGCTAATTTATTCAAAAATACTCTAAATTTATTACTATTTCACTTAAATTACTTGTAATATTAAAATTATAGTTTAAGTTGCAAATTTTCTAAAAACTTAAGAACTTCACTTGTAGGTCTTTGTTGACATTGGCTTGTGTGCAAAAAATTACCATAGGATGATAAACAAACTTAAGAATCCTATTAGTGTTTCTTTAAATTAATTGATTATTAAAATTAATTACTGTATTAAAACTTATTTAAATTGCATCTAAAATATTAGGCATTTTGAAAAATATATTTTTAAATATTGTGTAAAAAGATTAGGAGTAATTTAAACTGCTATTATTTATATATGCAAGATCAATTATTTTCTTCGCAATCCCTGAAAAAATGATAAAACTTGCAAGAACTAAATTTAATAAGTAATTTATGAAAAACTTTAAATATATGTATATAAAAGCCTGTATGAAAGCAATTTTTTTTGGGGGGGGGCACATAATAATCTAGGTACTTGAATTAAATATTCTTTGATTATGAGATGGTTTGTGATGTAAAACCTACCAATTTTCAACTGCTGTTAATAGAAGAAAACACAATCTTTAATTCAGCTACTATCCACTCCAATGGTAAAAAATAGATTCCTTGAACTGAGAGATGTTGCACCATTCTAACATATAATAAAACGTTCAAATCTAGTTGCTACGACTGTTGTCAAAACAACTAGGTTAGTTAAATCTATAATTGTTAAACCAATAGTTGTTAGAATAGAAAAGAATTCAAGGATTTTAATAAATGGACAGACAATTTGTCAAGATAAGAATTAGTCCATTCGGATTTGTTCTTACCCAATTGATTGACTACATTAGTCCAGTTAGAATAGAAGGATTATTACGAATTTCACTTTAATACAAGTTAATGTTTGATGGCACTTTCCCTAACTCAAAAGGCTTAGCTACATTTTTATAAACCATCAATGGTTATGCAATATTGGCCCAAAATCATTCTTCTAATAACAGGTGTTGTGATCCTGGTTAAATCTGCTGGTTATACACTGCTGAAAGGCTAATTTAGTGAACAATCAGATGATAAATTAATTATTAATATATAAAAATGATAATATACTATGAACTATCCTTTTTATTTATCGTTAATTTGGTGATAACTGTCAGCTTTTTTTTTTTTATCTCAGTAATGGTTGGATTAATATGAAAAACTTATGGCTAATGTTGAAAATAATGTTCTATATATGCCAGTTCTAATTCTGGTCGGTGAATCATTATTTTTCATTCCTAGTACAATGTTCATTCCTAGTATTATATTTGTATAGTGATATTGTCATTTCTCAGAATGTTTCAAAACTTATTTTTCAACACAATTCTATAATTTACATGTTTCTGGACAAACCATAAAATAACTGAAAATTATATTCTACTGTGTATTTGGCATCTTGTCTTTCCCATCGAGCCAATTTGAGACATGATTTATTAAAAGTTTTAAAGTGAGATGTTAGCAGCTATCTTGAATTAACAGCTTGTGTTATGGGAGAAAATATATTTGACATTAATTTATTTATCAATAGTATATACCAGGGATGGCCAAGACGCGAAGACATTTTAGGTAGAACGCGCGACCGATAGTGATCTCGGATATTAACAATTTAATTTATGACTTATGTCATAGAATTTATGAATTATTTAAAATAAAAATTTACTACAGTTTTTGCTTTAAAACCTAAAACAAACTGCGCAAAGTAAGGCACTGAATTTTTCATTTTACAGTGGAATTAAATCGAAACAATTTGACAAAGTAGGATGCTTAGATTATATCCAGTAGCCGGCGCATGATAGCGACGCGTCGAGTCGTCTAGTCTACCCGTTTAGTTTCACTTCTAAGTTAATCGTCTTACGTGGCAGGTCGCTCGCGTCCTACCGCACTGGAACGAATTTGTTTCAAGACTGTTGAATGTTCGAACTGTTGTTCGAATCTGATAAATTTGTTTTTCAACAACCCGTCCAAAATGACTCAGCTAGGCACCAGTGCTAAGAGAAGTAAAACATACCATTATCACAATGAGTGGGAAGATAAGACAGATATTTCCAATATATAAATTGGTCTCTATTACAACAGATGGAGCTCCAGCAATGGTCGGAAATCGAACTGGTTTTATTGCCTTATGCAATAATGATGAGGAAATTCCCAGTTTTGCCAGCTTCCCTTATCCATCAACAGGTATTGTGTTCAAAAACACTAAAGTCTAATGATATAATGCAAATTGCTTTTAAAATCGTCAATTCAATTCGTTCAAGAAGTCTTCAGAGACTACAATTTCGGGCGCTTTTGGAAGAAACTGAATCAGAGTACGGAGATCTCTTATTGCACACAGACGTGAGGTGCCTAAGAAAATTTCGTATTCTATTACCAGAAATAAGAAATTTTCTACAAATAAAAGGAAAGCACATTACTGAATTGGAAGATGGGAAATGGGTAATAAAACTAGCTTTTCTCTGCAATATCACTGCAAAACTTAACGATTGAAACTTAAATCGACAAGGAAAGAATAAATGTTTAACAGACATGATGAGTGCGATTAAAACTTTCAAAAAAACGATAAAAAGGTATGCGTCTCAATTAAGAAAACATGAATTGAGAAACTTCAAAAACATGGAGGAAGAGTGCATCCATAATTTAAACCGAGACTTCGAAGATTTCGCTGAACACTTAGATGCTTTGTTTGAAGAATTTGAAAGAAGATTCACCGACTTATTTAGTTAGGAAGAAATACTCAATTTTATGATATTTCCATTTAATGAAAATGTCAACATTGATGGAGTATCTGAAAGAAAAGGGCATTTAATAGATACCAGTTCAGTGGCGGACGAGGAAGAAATTATTAAATTAAGATGCGATATATTTCTTAAATCCAGAGCATCTAGCGATACTGATTTTTGGAAATTAATTTCTGAGGAAACGTTTCCAAATTTTTATAAATTGATTTTGTATTTGAAAACATACTTTGGCTCGACGTATCTTTGCGAATCTGCTTTTTCAACCATGAACACCATAAAAACTAAACATCGGTCGCGTTTAACAGATGAACATATAATTTCGTGTTTACACATTGCAATAAGCTCGTATCCGCTACAATATGATAAACTTGTCGCAGATATACAGCGTGAAATTTCATCTAAACAAATGTGAATTAGATGGTAAGTTTTTATGTATATGAACACTTTGATTATTTTCAAATTTTTATTTTGTAAATAAAGTTTTTTTTTTTTTTTTTTTTTTTTTTTTAGAAAAAGTTATTTCTGTTATTGGTAGACCGTCTTTGATTTTTTAAATGTGGAGTAGACCACGGATCCCAAAAGTTTGGCCATCTCTGGTATATACTGTAGCAGGTCATATACCTGTGTGTATTTACTCAAACAACTAACATATTCCATACTGAACTTGAAATTTTTATAATTTGCAAATGGATAACACCAATAAAGAAATTTATATTTATAGACTTACAATAATCAGAAAATATTTTATTGCTTTTTATTAAAAATAATTTTGAATGTGTCTACATTTATATATAAAAAATTCACATCAAAATTTAATGAATTAAAATTAACTTTTTTATTGGGCACATAGATTGTAAATGTTTTTTGTCAAAAGGAAAAACTGCTTTTTAAAAATTACTTTATTTAGTTTGCTATTTATTTTATTTATTACTTAATTGTACTAAAAGAAAATTATGAATAATTTTTTTCTCAATACAATTTATTTTGTAAATATGACAAACTTCAATGACAATAATTAATTTAAATCTTTAAGCGGTCAATTTTATTTATTTTTTACCAGAAATACTTCCAAAAAAGGCATATAATTAAGTACTATACATGTTTAAATAATAAGAAATTCACATTTTTTTCACATTTAATGCTTTTACAACTTTTTTTATTTTACAATTTTGGAGCACTGTTTGCTTTTCAGTTTTTGAGACATTATTTTAGAAAAAAGGTATATTAGTTTAATATCTTTTGCTCCAATAATAATCAATTCGATGTTTCTTAACAATTCCTTGAAGTATATTCAAAGCGAAAAATACATGCAACTATTCCACAGTTGTTTCTTCCCAAAAATTACTGTTTGCATCCAATTGATGTTGCAAGACAATTCAATGTTTAGCATATTTATTTGTCTCTTTCACAATTTTACTGATGAAAGAAGAATCAATGAATGTTTCATAAAATTGTAGAATATCAGAAGTATCAAATTGTATGGGACAGAAAAAATACCCGTAAATTTAAATTGAGGACATGGAACAGGTGGATTTTTCATATCAAACTCGGTGAAAATTCTTGCAGAACTCAAATCTTCATCAGAGCTGAGCTCACTGCACGAGTGATCTGAGGAATAATCCAAATAATTAGAATAATAATATAGAAGTAATATCTATATTAGAGTGTAGTTCATTATTAAATAAGAAAGTATTTTCGTCGTTTATTTCATCCATAACTTCCATAAGAAAAGACAAGGTTTTAAATTCATAAGCGTTGAATACAGTAGAACAAAAATTTCAAAGAAAAATTCCCGCAGCAATGAAAAGCATTTCAGTTACATGGACAAGTCACGCCATCTGTTTAATAATATTAATACTAAATAGTCTCTTTACAATAATGAAAAATACAGGCAAATCGGAAAAGGAAAAGAGAAAATATTGATGCCCATACAGCATATGGGCATCCAATTGAGGCCAATTTTGGGTAGCACGTACACTGTATTGGCAAACCACTTTTAAGGGGTTAAAGGAAATTATATACTAAGAATATATAAAGAACAAATACCCTGTTTTTACTAAAAAAGAATCATAAATTTGACAAGGTAAATAGATTCTAAAATCAATTACCAAACATAATGATCAAATAAAAATTTAAGTTATACTATTTCAGAGAATTGGTGAAAAATCAGGTTTTAAACTTCTGGACTGAATGAGGAAAAAGAAATTTGTTTAGGATGGAATGGTTTTAAAAAATATAAATATTAAATTGAACATGATAATGATAAAACTTGAAATTTGAATTATTTTCCTAACCACTTGATTATTATTTTTGGCAAATGTCAGCCAAATCTTGCTCTATGCCTAATGATATCACAGGAAAGGAAATATGCACCAAAGTCCTTTGTTATCACAGTGTTTCGTTATCAGAGGAGAATTGAAAGCTGTTGTGTGTTTTCTTAAAGCATTCCAAACTCTAGATCAGATCCAAGTAGTCAGGTAATTGAACAGCCGTTCCATGCACTAAATTATTTGTAGCAAAAGAGAAGAAATTTTGATGCGAGGCTTGTGTAATGTCATTTTATGGCAGAAAATTATCACATGTTACTCTGTAATAAAGGCAATTATAAGTACCAAAGATGTTATCTGTATAGATGTGTATCAATACTTTTACTAAAAAGACAAAGAGACATGTGCGCCCAGACAAGTGAAATTGAGAAAGACAAGAAGAAATGCTACACCAATATCACACACCTAGATATTGATTGGTCCACATGAATTTTTTTCATTGATGTGTGATAGATGATAATGTATTCCAAATTCTGTCCAAATCAAAAGATGTTTTGGAGGCGAAAATAAAAATAATCTTTCAAGATGAACTGATTTAAGAACAGTTTTCCATTAATCAGTTATAAATTGGATATGTTGGTGTACTAGTCTCCAAAGTTCACTTCTACAAGAACAGGATAAAATGTTTAGTCGCTTAGGGTACAGAATAATTTCAGGAGGCCTTCCACAAATGGTTGTCATTGATATTAACTATCTGGTGCTAGCAGTATTTTAGTTCAGATGGAGATAAGTTCTATGCCGTCATCCATAACTAAAATAACCAGCCATCTTCGACTGAAACTCTTGGCTGCCAAAACCATTATTAGACATTGTCACCTAAGTCTATGAACCACAGAAAGATTCATATTTAGATATCTATACGTTTCTGACTTTGTCCTGCCTCCTATAGTCATCCAATAGAGCTCTCCATGGCTATTCTTTTGTGGAAAGCTGCTTGGAAGTTGCTATAAATTGGTTAACCCAGATTTTTTGTCAGTCTCATAGTGAAATTTGCAGTCTTTGTCATATGCAGTTTTATGCTAATCTCCAATAATGTATCTCCATTGCAACACCATTATTTTGTATACTGCAATATTCCTCGGCAGTATAATTAAAGTATATGCAGATTACCATATTTTTCAAAGAATTATAGCTATTTTATTTTATTTTTGCCTTAATTTTTGGAGGTTTGTATACTAAAATAGTAATTAATTTTTCATTATCAATAAATTCTGAATTATCGTTTTTATATTGTAGAAGTACATAAATAATGTATAGTTAAGAGAGTGTGGTGAAAAACTTTGTAATATTAAAAACAAAAATATTCAGTTTAAGTATACTGTAGTTCAATTACATGATTGTATTTATTTACAGTTTATAATATTGACAATAATTACAAAAGAGTAACAAAATATTATAACTTTATTAATAAAAATAGAACCAGAGAAATACTAAAAAAAAAAAAAAAAAGATGAATGAAAATGATTATTTTCATATGGTACAATGATTCCTAACTGTGACAGCAATTTTATAATAAAAATGATAATGCTGGTAATTTCAGTTTAATAGCAGTTGGAAAAGAGCTAATGGAATTTGAATTTTTCCAGAAAACACCTACAACTATAGCAGCAGTTGCTGCTAAACAGACAGTAGTAATTATTACTTTTCTTCGATCATTATTTATTGGTATAGTTTCTACAATGAGATCTGCTGGTATATATTGATGCTTGTCTTGCACCTGCAAAAATGTGTTATTCATAAATATAAATACATGAATTAAGAAAGTGGTATATTTTTAAATTATTATATATTGGAATAATCATGTTAAAAATTTACATTAATTAGAAACCCTTTAAATAAATGGAAATCAAGTTTTCAGAAACATATGATCAAGATAATAATATTAAAATATATTACAAGAGGTATATAAAACTAACCAGTAATAATAAATAACAGAATGAGCACTTTTAATAGTTTAATTTTTTTAAAAAAGTCATAAGCTGCCAATTGAAATGTTTTGGCAATTTTTCAATAGAAAATGCCTGGAATGTTCATTTAGCAACTCTAGCTCTCTGGCATTAATAAAAATAAAATCTATGTGATGGTATATTATTTTGATATAAATATAAATATTAAGTATTTAAAAGACTAATCAATAAAATTCTGAAGAAATTTTTTTCTTACAATGCAGTTCAAAAGTTTAAATTACTTTATTCACCAAATTATATTTATTTGTATAAATTTTAACTTAAAATTTTAATTGATTTTTAATAAAATATTTTTTTCATTATTGATTCTAAAAACTTAAAAGAATTCTAAAAATATTACATATTACATAAGCTGTTTGCAAAATTCAACTTTCCTATCAAAGCATTAATTAAATAATTATCATTTACATTATTTTGAAAAAATACAATAAATCTTTAGAAGATGAACTGTTCATAAAAACAATGGACAAAAAAATTTAAATCATGTAACTTATATCCAAGTGATTTTTATACCTCTTCATTTTCATTTCATTAATTTCATTGATGTTTGTTGAAATTTGCCTTTTTTTTACTTCCATTCAATAAAATTAAATAAAAGTCCTAATTAATACATAAATCTCTTACAATTTTTTAAAAATAATTTTATAATGAGTGAAGCATTGATCAAAGTATATAATATTTATTATGAAGTTTAAAAAATTGTAAATGAAGCTTCTCATACCTACAAATATCTTTAATTTTTTTTCTACAGTACGCAACTACTGAAAAAAATTAATTAATCTGCAGTATAATATGACAAAATAATTGACAACTCTAGTACACTAATAATTGTGTTACATAATTAATAAAATGTGGAGCAGATGGAAATAGATTATATACCTAAAAAAGTCCATTTAAAAGTTCCTACTTTCCATTCTAGAAAAATTTAAAAAAAAAAACATTAAATCATAATTAATTTTTATTTTATTATCCCTGCTCATTCTATATTGATATCCATACAAGAAATGAGTTAGTACATTTTTAAGTATTTCAGTTCCATAACTACACACACACAGTTCCTTTATCACAACAAAATTATCATGTTCATAAAATAATGCCTTCGCAAAGAAGAGTATGCAAATTAGCAGGATTTTAAACATTGACGAAATTTTTCGACAATTCAGAGATTTACTCAAAAAAGCTTTTCCCCCAATACTTATTTTGTCTGATAATTTACTATTATTTCTAGAAAAATGCAAATTCAGAAGATGTCATTTTGATAAGTAAATGTGAATTTCATTGACTAAATTAAATTACAAAAATTTATGTTTTGTGACTTAATTTTATATTCTTTAAATTTATAATTTTCTTTGTAAATATTTTTAATTGCTATCCTATATTTACCAGTAAAGGTCAAAATATTCTAGTGATTCAAAAAATTTTAATATAGAATAATAAAATAATTCTGATACCTTTTCCAAATATAATTTAAGAAATCTCATTTCATCTTGCAGAAATCGAACATTTTTAAGACTATCTTCCATTTCATCAATAAGATCATGAACATTTGCAGAATCCTGGGGGGAAAAATGATTTTATTGCTTTTCAATATTTACAAGTGATAATATAACTTATAAACCATTTTTTATAATATGAAATCAATAGTTGAAAACTGCATAATCAAAGGAATAAAATTTTCCATTTATCCAAAGATTGCACAAAATTTATGAAATATGTTATATTTAATATTGAAAATATTTTTTTACATTTAAATTAATACATCCCAAATTTATTCATATGTATTAATATACCAAACTTATAATTAAATACAAGACAGAAATCAATATTTTCAATAACCTTTACAATACATTTTTTCATTAATGAAAAAGTTTTTCATAATTGGAAGAAAAAAAAAAACATAGCTAGTCAGTAATAGTAAAAGGAAGTCAAAACTATTTAATGCAATGGAAGATCTTGAATGTAAAAAATGAAACATGCAATTTTAAAATTAGTTCTTTATTTTGAAGGCATTATAAAAAAAAGTAAAAAACAAAATAATCTATAAGTCAAACTAAAATTTTAATGATTGATTATCTTTTGCAAGATATATATTTAAATTATTTATGTATGCAACATTAAAAGAATATTTCATATAACTGTATGAAACAAAATTCATGAGATAATTCTTTTGAAAAAGATGTTCGATAATTGAAATTCGCGATAATTTTAAATATATATACAAAATATTAATCACATATTAAAAACAATATTTTTTTAATTATATATAAGCAGTTTTCGATGGATTAAAACAAATTTGATTTTTGCTTCAAAATTTAAATTTATCGATACATTTTTAAAAACTTAAATCTAGCAAAGATTTATGGAAAGCAAATTCTATTTTGAAAATTATTAAATTTAAAATTTCATTTATTCATAACTTTGTCTTCCCAATTTCATTTTTTTAATAGTTTGTAGAAGTCCGAAAATTAAAAGCTCTTGAAATATATAATTTATGAGATTGCAAGATTTTAATTATATTTGACACTGTACAACCTACAACAAAGGCATGAAATATGAGGCATTTTAAAGTTTATTTTATCATCCAATACATGAACATCTCCACTATTTTTTTTCATAAATAATGGGTTACAATCAGATATTACAAAAAAAAGAAAAGAAAAATGATTTATATATGAAGAAAGCAGAAACAAAATATTTATCTGAGTTTATCAACACCTAGTGGTAAAAACTAAGTACCTTGAAGTGGAAGGTTCTGTATTAAATTCCATTCACTGTTTGAAAAAGGAAGATAAGCTCCTAATAAGGGTGCTGCTATTTATATTGTATCTTAAGATAGGTTCGTCGAAGATTTTCAGATTTTCTCCCTTGTGACAAGGGAATAAGTCTACTACTTATTTTTACCTTCTGGGGAGATTTTCCCCAGAAGGTAAAAATAAGATACAGGTTAAATAACTTATATTTAACCAGTATCTTATTTTAATAATAAGTTAAATAAATAGTGAAATAAAAATAAGATACAAGGACTACTGGTAAGCCTCTTAATAACATTGCAAATGCATAGGTAAACTTAAAGTAAATAGAATTATTCAATTTAAACATTTTATTTTAAAACACTGGAATATTTTTACGAAATAAATTTGGAAATAAGATTAGTATTTTTAATATTTTATTTTCTAAACTACAAATTAAGTCTTCTTTCACAACTTTACTCTCTCTTACACACACTTAAATAAAGCAAAAACTGAACTCACTTGAGCTAGTTCCAAAATTCTTGGTTGACATTGAATTTGTTGACGAATGTAAATGACTGAGCTTGAAATAAATTTAAGGTGCTTGGCAATATTAGCCATCATAGCCACAGCATCAGGACAGCTTTAAGAACAATAGAATTTAATTTTGAAGTATATATTAACATATACATTTCTAATGCAATTTAAGTTTGGATACAGATAAGTTATATTGTTTTAGTATTATAAACTTTATAAAAATGCAATTGACTGAATTATAAAATTTAATTCTAGAAAAAAAATTAAAAAAACAAAAATTTTATACTTTAGAAAAATATATAATTCTCACAATTGTAAAAAAGTGACTCTTTTATTGACGAAAAAAATATATACAATTGCACAATAATATATAAAAGCGATCTAGCCAGGAGTTAAAAAGCAAAGTTTTGGCAGAAACATTTTTAATATAGAATAAATAAAAAAAAAACAATTTACTTTATTAATAAACTCTTTATTAAATTGTTATACTCCTATGAGTTTGCACTATAAAACAGTAACAATTTGTTAAACAATAAAACTAGAATAAATATTTTAATGTTTTACTTCCAAGAAATAATCGGATATGAAAGTTTGGTCTTTTGAGGATGAAGCTAAAATTTTATATGAAATAGAATCATTTAAATAAATTTAAATCTGAAATTATTCTAGACATTTTACGAAATTAATTGTAGGTTGTTAATATTGTTTGCTATTTTTATAAACACTTAAAATGCGGTTTATAACTTAAAAGTATTTTCACAACTACACTGAATACAACAAAATTCATAAAATGAAAAATTATTTTAAAAAATATTAATAAAACTTGAAATTTCTTTTAATTAATTATAATGCAAATAAAATGATTAGAATTTGTACAGCAATCCATAAATTTATACAATATATCCTATAAGACCACATAAATTCTTCACTGCCAGATGCATTATTCGAAATACCTAAAGAATTTTACTTCTATGACCCATAGTTTCCAAGAAAAATAGTAGAGAAAATTTGTGATATATGTCCTGTAGATCTGCCATATGTCTAATCTGGTATACAAACATTTTTTAATAGAAATGTGGACATCGATGTTTGCGTAAGTCAAAGAAGTTTGAAATATTCACAGTATATTGTGATATGATTGCATACTGCAAAGTTTGAAACTGAGAAAAATTTGTATTTTTGACTCTTCTTCCATTTTATGAAAAAAAAAATTATCTAATAATTTATTAAAATCTTACAATATCCATTAAGTGTTTGAAACAGTGTATTACACATATGCATTTTAAATTAAACAATTATAACTTCACTGATTATATATGAGAAATTTTCCTGTAAATCTCTTTTTAAAAAATAATTATAATTTTGCTAAACGGCAATGAAAACAGAAAAACAAATGTAAAATCCTTTGTATTTACATTAATTATGAAAACTTAACAAAACTACTACAAAACTTTGTTTGCTTTTAGACAATATATTTATAAGAAATATACATTAGCATTCCATTATGATAATTATAAAAGCTTAGATAAAATATTAACTAAATTTTCTTTATAATTCCAAGTCATAATTACACAATTATTACTGTAAGATATATGTATGTTAATAAATTAGCTATTAGTTGTAACTAAAAGCATTCAGAAACTTTGAAACAAACAGAACAAAATGTTTGAAAATCATAATAAAAAATTCCTGTTATAAGTTCATATTAATTTAAAAATTTTGTTCGAACATTTTTAATGTATCATTAACTCTTCAAATATAATATTTACCATTTTGTTACAACTAAATTATAAGAGCTTTGTCTAATCTTTATAAAAACATCATTAAACATTTACAATTTTGATATGAATTTAGATGAATAATTACATTTGTTTATAAAACATTTGATTTTTTCTAATCATAAAATTTGTTTTATCATGAATACATTTTTTATTCTAAATAAAATCTATTTAGTAAATTGAACGAAAAATCATGATTCTTCTGACATTTTAAATTTTTAATATATTACAAGTGTTTTTCAAATATATATGAAAAAAACCCAATTTTCAAAATATCTTTATGAGAAAAGTATGATGGATCTTTAAGAGTAGCTGTTCATTTGAAGAAAATTTTATATTTTATGGAGCAGCTTCTTTCATTGGAAGAATTATAACCAATTTGCCTTAATTATAAAATACTTTTGCTAATTTGATAAAATAAAATTAAAGTTTTACATAATGGGACAAAAAGTAATGAATATGGAAAATAATATTTTAAAATATGCTAGAAAACATTGTAGAGATTTTTAATTCAAATATTAATGTGTACCTTATGTATTGGCTGTGCTTTAAATTGGGAAGACTAGAATTTTCCCAGTCTTTTTTATGAATTGATTTACATGCTTCTAAAATTGTTTTTCTAGCACCAATTTGACTGATACCAATCTGAAATAAAGAAGCAACTTTTTATCATTAAAAAAATATAAATAAATATATTATATTAATCATATACAGAAATAAAATCAACATGACATTAAAATTAAGTATTTGTATTTAAAAAAAATTAATTCTATAAAAAAAAAATATATGCTTAACTGAGAAATGACTCTGTAAAACTTAAACTAGCCTGATATCATTGGCGACAGAAATGAAGTATGTACAATGAATGTTATATTTGTATAATTTTCTACGCCTTTGATTCATTACAATGAAGATACTTTTAAAAAATCTATTTCAATGGCAATGCATTTTAATTTTTAATATATTCTATCTCTGAGGTTACATTTTAGAATTTTTAAAAAATTCTTGGTCAGTACATGGCACTATGCAGTATGCACATAAACAATTAAATTTAAATACTCTTAATTTACATGTAACACATAATATAAAATAGATATGTAAATGAATGGGGGCAATATTTTTTTTTATCAAATATAAAAATGAACTCTGATGAATGTGCAATGGAAGGATTTATTTATTTATTTTTACACAATATATTTTAAATTATAAATAATATTAATGTGCATATTCAGAAGAATAAAAATGGTACAAAATGCCACTAAAAAAGGATTTCTATTGCTCTTTAGATGTCAAAGTGAAATGTATTTCAAATACATGATTAAAAAAAATACATGATTGTGAGACAGATAAAAAACCATGAAAAATCTTAAAGTGTTATATCGTAACAGGAATGAATAAACATGTGTACACACTTACTTTAAGTAGTTAAGCATTTCGATGTAAATAATATTTTCAAAAGCTAATCTAAATTAAATTAACTACAATCTGCAGCAAATAGAAATATATAAAAATGTTATGCATTGCTAATCATGACTTTAGATCTGAATACACAAAAAAGACAGCCATATATGAACCCAGTATCGTATAAGTTACAGGTGTTATATTTAGTGTCATTGAAAAGTACTTGAAAATTTGGTATGGTTAATTTCAAGACAAGTGTGTTTCGAGGGCACTTAAAAAAACAAATGGAAGTTTTGGGGTACTAGTAGGCTACTAGGCGCATTGAAGCTGCCCAATCAATTAAAAATACAATTCGATTTCTTACAGCTCTTTATTTTACAATTATTGAAACAATTCCAAATCAGTCGAACTATGCAAAAACCTGAGTTAGATTTTTTAAGAACAATGAACTAACAAATGATTGATGCACTGATATTAAACAAAATGAAATCGAAAAGCAGGATCCCCACATGAGGCATCTATTGATTTCAATGGGATTGCTAAGATAATATCTATCACTATTATACAAAGAAGGCTGCACAATAATGAACCACATGTCTGAGTACATTGAATTTGAGTTCCTTTGTTTCAAAGGGGTAACATTAAAGGACTGTTGCCAATATTTTAATTAGACTAAGTCTGATTAGAGCAAATTTGTATTCCAGGTTACTTAAAATAGTAATCCAATTTCATGGTAAGCATGTAAGTATGGATAGCACAAGGCATATACACTCTGCCTTAAAGTATTATAAATTAAAATTTAAAGCATCATTGCTTGAATAAGAATTACCTACTACATTACATCGACATGCATATCTATAGAAGGGTATTTTTTGACTATCATATGGCATTAAGATGAAGTTCCAAATTATGTAATAAAATTGCATGGTATAACAGCCATTCTTTTGTTTTAATTTAAGATTATGCATATTCATATAAATGTATTATTATTCTTAATGATTATCTTGAAAGTAAGGAAATTACATAATGCAATGGCCAGTATATTTAACTGATATGAATTCTGTTTAAAATTTTCTAGATGCCATCTAGGGTGCTGTATATTTTCACTTCCAGCTTCTCTGAAAGATTTGGAAACTTTGAACCTGATGACAATCGTTTGAGAATCCAGAGCATATAAAGCACACATAATCTGTCCTAAAATATATATTACAATTTAAAAGCGTTGTGATTTCAGTAATGATTTCACTGGGATATTGCATCGATCATTCTCTCTATAGACAAATTTTCTTTGACTATTCTGAAGTATAAGGAATGGAATTCTGAATTATATTATATTATATTATCTGAATATATTATATATATTGAGAATAATATCAACAAGAAATACAAAGTCTTTTAACCATTTCTCATCACTGAACTCTGGAACAGATTTTCCTTTAGTTTCGATGAAGTAGTGCTAAAGCATCTCTCAGATCAACTAATGTACTTCCACAATATACACTACCATGTTTATTGTTTACCTTCCAAATCACTTAAGTTAAATATCTTCCAAATCACTTAATAAAAATTAATCACTAGCAAGTTAAACTTGCTAGTGATTAATTTTTAAGCCAGATGAAATTAATTAATTATCTATAACAATGATTATATATTCAGAATTTTAGATGGATTTTCAGCATAACTTTTCATTGAGGCGACAATATCCTGGTTAATTAGGGCATCGTTATCCTTATTGAAAGATAGGGAGTTTGAATCCTGAGTAAATCAAAACTTTGTTGTGTTCAATAAACGTTGCATAAACTTTAAATATGTTTTTTTTTCCAGCGTTATTAATGTCTTCACTTTGAGCTATGCTATCAGTAATCACAGCTAATTGGATGTAGTGTGGCCCATCTGCACGATAATAAAAACGGAAGATTTGCGGTCTACTTATACCAGTTTGAATTATAATTAGAAGAGAAAAATTATTACTGTTTTACGAAATCATTTTCAACACTAAAATTTAATAAAGGTAGAAGTGCTGGTGAACAATAGCCAAATCCAATGAATGGAAATTTCTAAAAGGTTGGTGAAAATAAGTTATTTCAGTGGAATTTAAGAAGCAAATACTGTTGGAAATGAACTGCTCAATTATACGACCATGAGAACCCATAAGGTGTTATGTCTATTAAAGTCACCCAGCAGTATAAAAGGTGTAGGTAGCTGATCCAATAGATTATTTAAATCCTTTTCTTGAGCAACAGTGTAGGGAGGCAAGTAAAGGCTAGAAATAGTAATGAGAGAGGTTATATGTACACATGCTGCAACAGCCTGTAGTGATGTGTTAAATGGCTGAATAGAACTAAAGAAGTCACAAGACACAAGAATGCAATACACCTCCAGATACTACATCAGAAATTACATTTTTTCTCACACAGTTAAAACCATGCAGTTTAAAACAACACTGAGGCTTCAAGAATGTTTCATGAATGCAAAATACACTAGATTATACATATAATAATTTTGATATCTTCTGTATGAGTGCGATGACCTTAACAGTTCCAAGAAAAAAAGGATACCATTAAGTAAAACTAAATGTTATGGGTTTGGAGCAACCCATCTGGGATTCAGACAAATCTTCATTTTGAACACACACATTTGAAGGACCTACCTTCACTGCACCTTTTTTAGAAGAAGCTAGAGCTATTTACTTTTAAAAGGTGATTTAATTGGCCTTTCTCTTGCATGCTTCAATTTTTGGGACTTTGATTTTGCAAGACTTGAGAAATTTGTTTTAGAATGGGTGGAAACATTTGCATTAAAAATGTGTGAGAGTAATTTTGAAATAAGAAGATTTAAGCAATCTGTTTGGGTGCTACAGGATTTCATGACTTTCGTGACAGCTTATGAATAATATCTTGTTGAGGAGTAGGGGATGACATTGCACACCTTGCTTCAGAGTAAGATAAGTTTTTATTTCATTTTCAAAGTTGTAATTTCTTTTTCTAATATCCATGTTATGCATGACTGGAAGTAAAAAGAATGTTCACCATTGCAGTTGACAAAATTTTCTTATAATTGACATGCACTGCTGTCATGACAAACAGAAGCACAAGTGAAGGGTCCCCTACAAGTTGTTTTCGCATGTCCAAAATCTTGACATTTAAATAACGCAAAGGGTTTGGAATATAAGATTGAACACTGCTATTTAGGTAACTAGCTCCAATAGATTGAGGCAGTGTAGAAGTCGCAAATGTGAGCATGAGATGTTTAGATTTTATAATTGTGCTCTCTCTCCTAATTGTAATGCATTGTACATGGCTTGCATTTTAGTCAACAAGATTATTTAGAATTTCATCCTCTAAAACATTAAACTAATCATCAGCTAAAAATACTCTCTATGTAAATTTGACCTACTATGAGCAGATACTATAATATCAATATTACCAAGACATTTCAGTTTTAGAATGGTTTTGGTTGGTTTAACTGATAAAGCTTCAATCAAGAGATCACAAGATTTCATCTTGCGAACATTTTTGATATTTCCAACTGTACTAATGAGACTCTTATTAATTAAGAAAGAAGAAACATTATCAAAACTGATCTCCATTTTTTTAATGCCAAAATATTTCTGATTACATACTATTTGTTGTTCAAAAAGTAAATCCCTGAGGGGAGAATTGCCAAATAATATATATATATATATATATATATATATATATATATATATATATATATAATGCATTTTAATTGTAACATACCATTTTCAGAATTTTATGCAAAACATTTTTCACATTTTTAAATAAAAATTAAATTTAAAATAAACAGTTTAAAAAAATGTATGAAATAATTATTCCACTATTTAAAAGAAGTGATTATTTGATGTTTTATACAATAGTTGTGACCTATAAAAATGCAAATAAGTGAAAAATTGCAAATAAATGGTGCAATTTTAACATTAACGATTTTATTGATACAATATTATTATATAACTAAATGATTGTAAATTTAATTTTACATTTTTTATGATATCAAATTAATTAATTTAGACGAAAATCTTTTGGTATAAATTTTACAAATGGATTTATATATATGTTAAGAAAGTTTACCTTTTCCAGTTCTTCATCATCCATAATTAAAATATCATTGAAATTTAAGTCATGGTCTTGAAATTTTTTAATCAGATTTGAATAACCAATGCCTGACAAAAATAGCTCTAACTCTCCTACTTTTGTAAAGCTCTTCTTCTCAACCATTCTACAAAAAATTATGATTTTCAAATAGAGTATACAGTTTTATAAAAGGAATCATACAAAAATGTACACATAAGAATACACAACATAAGTAGACTATATTTTTAAAAATTGTCATTTCTTTGAAAATACACCATTATAATTACCTTTTTCTTAGTTTATTTTTATTTTATTTATAAGTAAAATTATACAAATTTATATAATTACTATAATGAATGCTTATAATTTTCATGCTTACTTGTGACTGTGTTTTAAATGTTAATCGTAAATAAAATTTAAATAATTTTAAATATTCATCATCTATAAACATTACAGTATATCTCTAACATTTCTTAAAAATCAAAAAAATAGATCAGAGAGATTTATTTTCAATTTGATGCTCTTGCCTATTTTGTACAGAAGGAAAATTTAACTAAAATATGCAGTTTAAAGTGGATTTGCAATCACTACAAGCATTTGCGTTTTTTGGGTACAGATTGTTAAATATTGCAAATACTCAGTGAGAATATTAAATTACACTTTTAAGCTCTCTGTTTTTTTATATGCATTTGTAATTAACAAGATTAAATTAATATCGTTTTCAGTTTAATACCTTTTATTATATAAATTAATTCCTTTTTTTACCATATGTTTTTTCATTCATCATCTTGCAACATTTAATGCTCTGCAACCAAAAACATTATTTGAAATTTAATAATTTAAAAATGCTAGCTTTAATTTTCTTTAAATCTAAAATTTATTTTATATTTTTTTTCCTTTTGACTATAATTCAAATAATGTAACGATTTATTTTTAACATAAATTTTGCAAAACAGATAAAAATATTTCAAAACTGATAATGATATTTAAATACAAATTTGATATTGACAATTTTACAGCTTGATAAAATTTGAAAAATGGTTGATTGATAAATGCAATTTCCATTATATTTCATTCAAAGTTAATTTTTGTAAATCAAAAATTTAATATTAGAATGGTGTTCAAATTCAAACAAATTAAGAAAAATCTAGTGAAATATTATCTTCAAATATTATAACATTACACTTAAATACAATATAAAATATTCAATTATAACAAATAAAATATTCACAAATATTATAACTAATCACTGTATTCAAATATTTATAATAGAATAGCTATAGTACCAAATTACTAACAGAAACAATAATAAATATTAAAAACTTGTTTACTCAAGAAAAACAACTGCATATGCTAATAAAGAGAAATTTGTATTTTATTTTTATACTTGACTCTGAAGCACAAATTTTTATACGAAGAGCAAAATCTACACTAACTATAAAAGTAATTTTTATACTTTATGTATGTTACATTTTATGAATAGTTGAGATTAGCTTTTACTTTGCCGATTTAAATATTTCATTATGAATATAAATATGTCTCAATCTCTATTAACATGATATGAGATGCTATGATTAATAACTACAAAAGCAATAAAAAATACAAAAAAACCATGCAAAGGAGATATAAAATGGGAAGTGCATAAATATTAATTATCAGGATTTCGATATTATGTTAAAATATTTACATATATTTATGTATATAAAAGTTTTTCATTTACACAATAAATTACTTATAATAATTATATTTTTTTAAAAATGTAATCACATTCATTAAGGCAATAATTTGGTACCATGTGTTCTATAAAGAGATTTCTCTGATAAGAATATAGGATTTAAGATAGTGTCTTTCAAGGAATTATAATTAATACTAGTCATGTCAGTTTTAAGAAATTTTGTTCCATACTTTAAAATATCAATTTTTTAAATATATAAAATAATAATTAAAAGCATTGATCTGCAATGTATCATAGAAGCATGTATATGTTCCGAATAAATAAATAAAATTTCAATAAATTTGTAGATTGACCAAAGTAATGTTTCTGTTTAAAGCATGTTTTTGTCAAATAAGGTTGAAGGTGATTGACATTAATTAATCAAAAGAAAATATTTCCAAATGAAATAATATAAGGTATGGCAAAAGATCTCCTTACTTAATCTGTATATAGTGTTACCATTTCAAATGATAAGCAAATTCGAATATACATTTTTGCTGATTTTTATCAACATTATTATTTTTCTTATCCATACTAAAATCTTCACTAAGTGAACATGAAATCATTAGAAAAATCTTTCTTTCTCCATACTAAGATACAATGGATATTAGAGTCTGCACTGAATTCAAATTTATCAACAAAAACACTTAGTTTAATTACTTATGTTTCAATCTAGATGCTTGGCAGATAAGTTCAAAATAGTATAAAATATAAATTTACATGCATAGAAATTGTCAAGATAAATCTCTTTTCAGACTATTTGATCTAATATCCTTTGATTAATTTCAAAAGAAACTATCTTTAAAATTAAGTAATGTTCATTATTTTTTCATGATAAAAAGTTAACACTAAGTACTAATCATCATTTAGTCAGCAGCAAGTAGGAAACTTTGATCTAGTTGACATTTAATTCTTCCTTTTTTAATTAATTGATTTTACACTGTTTTAATGATATTTCCAGCTTCTCCAATTTTAAACACTCTACTCTGTTGATTTATTTGAATTTACATTACTAAAATAACTTGCATTGCTACATATTCTTCTAAATCATGTAACTGCCTTTCATGTATAACCAAGAAGCAAGAAGGATTTATAAAATCTTAATTTCTAATATTTCTAATAATTTTCCAGTGTTTGATATCATGAACAGAAATTTACATAAGAAATTTATTCCGATAAGTTCCATTTCGAATTTGGAGAATTATAAATAATTTAATCACAAGTTGATATATTTGAGTAGTTTCATCAAAATCATTTCCTAATTTTTTAAACAATAATTTTCTAAATGGAAATAAATGATGGTGAGCTTCTTTATCATTATTTACACAATTAATTTTATACAGATTTATATCATGTAGAAGAGTTTTATTTCTATCAGAAAATTGGTCTTACTACAAAAATTATAGTTTTATAAAGTGATAAGAAATTAAAATTATAAATTCTTCATGACAATAATTTTTTTGTTAAATAAATATGAATTTGGGTAATATAGCAAAGAATGGCATCCTATATTAAAATTGAATGAAAAAGAACAGTTATCATAGTTATATAGAATAGTTATCGCTTATATACAGAGTTAGAATAGTTATCTAGAATAGTTATCATTTAGTTTATAATAAAGAATAGAAATTTTAATGATTTAATTATAAAAAGATAAAAAATAATTTAAAAATCAAGTCCATACACATCAGAAAATTTTGATATATTCATAGTGATGAAATGAGATTTCAATATTATATTTGATTTTTAAAACTGAAATGTGTATATCACTCAAGAAATGCTTGAATTTATTTTCTCATACTTTGTTTTTCTGATTTTTTTTGACTTTATTTTTACAGAAATTGAGCAGTTTCATGCCTCCACCAACTAAATTTTTAATTTTATAATTTCAGTACAGTAACACAGTTTTAGACTATATTTAAAAGTTTCACTAAAGGAAATGCAGTCTTTATTTTTCACATTTTGTTTGTTTCTTTTTAATTGTTTTAATTTAAAAAAAAAATTACAAGACATAAATTACTTTTTTGAATAATGTTTTAAATAAAAACAAAAGTTTAAGAGCACTAAATAGAAATGAATAAAATTATAAAAATATAAAATGTTACAAAATATAAAAAGTTACAATTTTGATTTTCCTAAGGTGCCATTAGCTAATATCAATTCTGTATTTTGACTTTTTTTGGCTTCAAAATTCTCTACACTGAAATTGCCTCTCTGGAACATTGACACCAACTAGAAATTGAAATACAATTTATAATTCATAAAGAAAATATAATATAAATTTCTCTTTTAGCAACATAGTTTATAAAAACATATTTTGAAACTAATTTTATAAGAATAAAATAAAAATTGAATATGGTTTGTCTCTTAGTAATCTGAATAAACTATTATCAATATTTAAAAAATGTGAATTGCTGCATACTTTTAAAACTTACAATTTGGGGTAAACATTGTAATATGAAATAGAATGATTTGATTGGATAAAACAGCATGCAGATCTACTTTAAATGAATTTGCAAATTTTTACCTAGAATTACACTTTTAGAAAGATAAAATTTTCTTTCTAATATATTTTATTAATTTATTAAAAATATTGTAAATTATAAAATGCTGAAATAATATAAGAAGACACTTAGTCTTGCAATGAACCACAAAATTACTTTTTTTGATATCTAGAGCTTAAGGGAAGATCCTTTCCAAATTTGCTAAAATAATTAAAATAAGAATAAACATTATCATAATGATTACTTATATAAATAGATAAATAAAACACAATGTGTCTTAAACATTTAATCTAAATTAAAATTATTAGAAATAAACTAGATTAAAAACTAATGATACAGCTGAAAATATTTATATTAAAGATAAAAATTAACGATCACTTAAAATAAAGATTTTAAACTACATAACTGAAACATAAAAAAATTATTAGTTATTACAAAAAAGCAAAAAATTACAGAAAACTTATCAAGAGGATTACATTTTAACAATAAAAAATTCTAACTTAGATACTGTTACTTATATATCCTGTAAACTAATCTATTCCATATAAATAATTTTGTTATTGGTATAGGAATAGTGATATGAGAGAAATTAAGAAAAAATTAAATGAAACATGTATGACATTCTATAAATAAACTTTTATACATAAAAATTGTAACAACATATGTTTTTCAAAAATATATTTTTCAATATTCCTATTACCACTGAAATTCTAGGAAAATAATAATTTAAAATAAGACAGTGATGAAAAGGAACAAAACATTCATTACATTATACAACAAAAGAATTTCTAAATTATATCTACACTAATATTATAATAAGAATATTGACATAAGATTAAAAATTTTAGTCTTGAATTAATTATAAAAAAACAAATTTCCTCATTTGCATTAATAGTATAGTGCTGTACAAATGTGATATAACACATAAAATATTGATAAATTAACAGATCTAAAAATCTTTACTTTTCAACTGACTAGATCAATCTATCTTTTAAAATATTTCATTAAGTAATATATTTTTAATATACAAAAGTATAATATTCTGCAATATTAATGTTAAATACAGTTGAGATTGACCAAACTCTGCCAACCAAATGTTTAACACTTTAACTTCTGATTCAGCAATTTGTGAATTCTCGGCATTGGTTGTTTTTTGGTTGCTCTTTTTGTTACAATGTAGCTTTCTAGTTTATT
>JAPDSC010035128.1:78558-110653 GCA_026290005.1 Latrodectus geometricus | reverse complement strand
AAAAAAAAAAGCATTTATAATATGAATTGTTTATTTTCAATATGTATAACGCAGATTTGAACTTTCTAATTATAGTTTATTATGAAAAATAGTAAATATATTACATTACACATTAAATAAATTATTAAATTCAATTGATTTGATAATTTAAATTACAAAAGATTAGCTAAATCATTAAGCATTTTAAATAATAGCTTTTTTTGTTTAATGATTTCCCCAACTAAAAATATCTTACTTTTAAATTTAATTTCATTTTAATGATGTTTTTAATGTAGAAAATAAATTATTAATTGAATTGATCTCAAATAGATGTTTCCTTAAAATAATATTATATATAAATAGTATTAGACAGATATCTAATACTATTTATACCTAAAATGAAATAAAACATGCATGCAAAGAGTAGATAAATAATAGAATTTTATAAAAAAATCTTTTACTTATAAATCTTATAGTTGAAAAAAAATGTAAAATTAATAATTAAGTTTAGAATTATAATTTCATTAAAAAAGATTGAGCCCATTTATATAAAATATCTTCTAGATATCAATAAATATAAATATTAATGTACCTTTCATGAGCATTTACATTTGCCCCATGCTTTATCAATAGGTTACAACATTTCAACAAATCCTCTTCATTTTTTCTTGCTGCACAAACAGCAATCAAAGGTGTATACATATCTACAAAATAAAGTGAAAACACATAGGTTTCAAGCACTTATTTCACCTTGACATTTAAAAAATATGTTCAAATTTATATAGAATGTGTTTACCTCTATGAAAATTAGGATCCGCATTATTTTCTAATAAATAAGAAACAATATTACTATGCCCAGAACTGCTTGCATACAAAAGACCTGTCCATCCAGCTTTCAATATTGTATCAACATAAATACCTAATTAAATATTTATAATAAATCATTTTAAAATATATAATAAATCATTTATAATAAATCATTTTAAGATAGAAAAAGAGTCAATGATGCAATCAATAAGTTATTGAATATCAGAATTGTCTTTTCTGTGACTTTCTTGGGTGTATTTTGAAATTACTTCCTTTTAAATTTCAACAGCTGCCAATATATTCACATTCCCTTTTTCTACATAGCAAACTGGTTTTAATTTCATCATGAAATCTTTCATTCTATTCCTCACTGATGTTTCCTAGATTTTTAGAAAAATGATCGAAA
This sequence comes from Latrodectus geometricus, assembly GCA_026290005.1. NCBI lineage: Eukaryota > Metazoa > Arthropoda > Arachnida > Araneae > Theridiidae > Latrodectus > Latrodectus geometricus. Next base: position 109,461 of record JAPDSC010035128.1, on the reverse strand, counting down.
TAGATGTGTAAACAATACACTTCAATTGTTTGCACATCTTATTAAATTTGCATTATACATTAGAAACAATAAAGCCTCTTGTCTGCCAGTTCAACATAGTTTTTAGTTTTAGGATTTATCCAAAAAACTTTAAATGAAATGAAGGATGAACTCCAAGTATTTTGCGCAGCCTCATTCATCAAATTTACCAAAAGCAAGGTGCTTGAGAAGTTGTCTTTTTTAGCCATCAAATATTTCAATAACTATAATAAGTAGACAAAATAGACCTGAGGTCTTTTTTTGTCTAGGCATGCACAATATGGTCCAATCTTATCAAAACAAATCACAGGGTTAACCATGGACTAGTGGCATGATCAACCTTTTGAAAATGAAAGATTCTAGGCTAAATTCCAGATGCTTTTGAATAATTTAAGATGGATGTTACTCTCCTAGTTTCTGTAAATATATCTTTACATGAGTAGGTGCTTGAGTTTTCCATACTTCCTCCTTAATGTGAAAATCACCCATTAAAGTTTTCCTAGATGTTAGTACATGATTGATATTCATGTTTCTTACATGGTTTTCAGCTATTAGGTTGTGCACTATGCATGTCAAGTTGGTTGGTTGAGTTTTGTGGCACAAGGTCCAAGAAGGACAAGCTGCGCCACTATGCATGTCAAAGAACTTTTATAAACAGCTCTGGAAAATCAAGTTTTATATGAAATGGAAGATTATGTCTTATCCAACTAAATGGTCATTAAAAACATTTTTAACCAATCTCAATGTTCTTTCATATTTTAATTAAGAATTCCTATTTTAATTAAAAATTTAGTCGACAGCTTTGTCCATCTAGAGGCACAAGATGTATTTGATGTGACTACTTTGTTAGCTAAGAAAAATAATCGTTATTTTAATTTTAACTATCAATTTTTATTTTAAAGTTTACGTAAATATCACATAGATAATCTTGATATTTTATCTTCTCTAAGATTAAAGTTATCTGTTAGTCTTTTATTTTCATTATGTGACTCATTGGCTTCAACCATATTTGTTCTATTGAATAAATTGAGACATTTTAAGCTTTAAATTAACCCTTTAAGCGTGCTTGACGAACTCACTTCGTCATCGGATTGTTTATTTGTCATTACTGCACTACTTAATTTAACCCTTTAAGCGTCAACGCTACACGCTTAAAGGGTTAAACAATAAATAAGTATTATAAAATATTATAAAACTTTTTTTAAAAAAACTTATTGTGACAAAATTTAATGTTAGAAAAAAAAGGCTGATAGACACTTTATTTTTGGATGGTATATCTATTTATTGAAATGCCAAAGCCAAAATCTGTAGTAAGCCAAGAAAGTATTCATAAGATCCATTTATTCCAAGAATTGCATAATTCTATGATAAAATATTATTTTCATGGTCGAAAGTTAATGGATGCTTTTCACTTTACATTAAATGATAATATTCTTTGTTCCAGAAAATTTTTATCATTGAATCTGTAAGCTTGTAAATCAGACGCTTTTTTAACAGTTGTAGCTTTGCCCATAACATTCACTTTACTCTAGTTAAAAGGTTGAGGAATTGATGAGAAAATTTTCATATTGATTAGCATTAGAAAGAGAATCTGACAGACATGCTCATTGACATAGAAATTTGGTAGAAGGTAAAAAATTGAGATTATCACTTCCTCTGAGGAAATGATTGGACATTCTGCAGATATTAGGATAATTTAATTTGTCTGGGCTTTTTGAGATTCATATAATATCTACTGGTCAAAAATTTTCTTTAAAATGGTTTCTGAGTTCTCTTCAAATCATCAAGAGGTAAATTCCAAACTTTTTCTCAATATCCACCGTCATAACTATCTTGTACAAGAGTTACAGATTTCATGAAATATTTAGATGGAAATCCTTGATTTAACATAAGCTTTATTCTGATTCATTATGAGGGAAGATTTATTAATAAATAAGCACAAGTAACAGCACAATAGCAATAAAATAGCAAGACAAATAGATAACTATATCTCTAGTAATAAAATTAATTCCAATAACATTCAGCAAGAGCTAAAAAAAGTTTAAAGATGTTCCACAGGCACTCATATTTCCCAAATGTTTTTATGCCTAGCACTAAAAATTCTTTTCTCATAAACTTATCAAGATTCTACTTAGCTTAATATTTAAACATTTAAAGTAAATTAAAAATAACTAAAACTAAATAGAATGAAAATCAAAAAAATTTTCTTAGTCTGAAAGTCTTTATGCAATCAAAGCATTCTCCTAGAAAAAATGTCATTCGAAATCGCTACTATTTGATAAATCAGATTATTATTGACAAATCAAAGAAAATACAGTTTAAATCAATGATAAATGCAGTGTTAAGTAAAATGTTTCATAATACATTGGCAATTCTTAGTATTAAAACACAAGATATTAAGCATAAATTTGTGTCTCCTTTCATTATCATTTTCATATAGATAAAAATCTTGTAATTTTCAATGAAAAATTGCTAATATTTGAGCAACACAATAGATAGCGAAGCTGCAAAAGTCATAATTTTGCACATATAATATTTTATACATGGTTTCTCAATAAGATAACAATTTGATTTATCAAGTTAAGAATGTAACAATATTTAGGCAACAAGAAAGGAATATCTACAAAGAATATGCAGAATTAGAATTACAAAATACAAATAATAAGAATTGTTTGAATTTAGTTGAATTTCTTGAAACTGATTAAATGACTGTGAATCTGCAAAATGGCAATCTGTGAATCTGCAAAAATTAATCACCAAAAATTTACTTTTTTTTTAAATTTCTGGTCAAAAGCATTACATTACTATTCCAATAGTAGGATTGACTATACTATTTTATACAATAGCAATGAAATCAAATATAAATTTCTGCAGAAATTAATCAAATAATCTATTTGAGAAGTAAGAAAATTTAAATAAAAAACAATAAATTATTTCAAAAATATTTTATTAGTTTTAATTGTTTATATTAATCCACTTCTCATTAAATATTAATTTATCATAAAACTGCACATCACCCATAAAAATAACCTTAAATTTCATTAAACAGAAATCATATTCATTATTTGTAATTCTGCATCACAGGCTCTAATTTAAGAGTAAAATTTTAAAATAATTGAATTATTGATAAACACAATTTTTATTATTTTTATGAAATACTACTGTATCACGATAGAAAATTTATTCCAGGATTTTAAAAGAATAGTCTTTTAAGATTTTTTTTTTCTTTTTAGTTTAGAGCAGCTGTGTGCCTGCCCAAGGGCATCTACACATTCATCTGAGATAATAAAATCGAAATTAGGAGACTTGGTGTTATAAGGAGAATTGGTGTTTAAAATTTAGGCAAAAGCCTTGGAAAGAATTGCAGCAGATGTTAAGAATGCAGCAATTGGTCTGACTTGATAATCCCCTGGTAGATTTTCTGCTTCGAATAGAGAACTAATATTCCCTGCTCTGCTCTTGATCGCTTGCTTACAGAAGTTTGTATTTAGTTTTGAATGTCTTATAAGATTGATAATATACTTCATTTTTATACATAACTGAACATGCAGTTAAAGTTAATATCAAAGTTAACAATACAATCAATTATATGTAACTGTGGGGAAAAAAGAATTTCTGAAATAATAAATAAGTATAAAACATTTAACAGTTATAAATAAAATAAATAAAAATATATATAATAAATTTGATACTTATATTTTTATAATTTATTCGAATAAAGAGGAAATAAATAAAACTATCGTTTCTAATGAAATATGGATCATCAGATCAAGTAACAAACCTTTGGAAATAATGTTTTTTGTTGTCTCCAAATTACCAGTAGTTATTGCATATCGTAAATCGTCTAACAATTCTGAAGAGGCAGAATCAAAGCACTGGCGAGGATTCTTGCGTACTCGATATTTTGAAGGCCCTTGGAAAGATTTTGGCTTATGACTAGAATATTTATTGGATGATGTATAAGGTAGTTTTCCATCAGAGAAATTTTTATGTTGTTGATTATGAGTTAAAATACTTGAGTTATTCTAAAATATGAAAAAATAAAACCATAAATTACTATGAGTACTTACATAAAGTAATCAACTTTATTAAATCTACAATTTACAGCACCATGATGATTATTATAATATTCAATGAATAATGAAGGTTAAAATCAATTACAAAAATTGTATATTTTGGATGTTTAAAAAAAATATAATTTTTTTTCAATCAAACTTTAAAAAGTATTTAAAAACAAAATATCTTTAAGAACTACTTTGTGATTAAAATGAACAGAACGTTTTGACAGTCACGTTTTAATTATCCAAAAATTAAAACGTGAATGTTTTTTAAATGATTTTTACATTAACAAAATATAATATTTTATAATTACTTTTCAGCTATACTTAAACATTCAGATCAACTAGTTGAAATGAACAAAATTAATAAGCTACAAGTAACTCTTTCTCTTTACAGTATTAAAAAATTGAAAATTGTCCAAAAAGATATGACATTTGTGCAAATGCTTATAAGTTACTATATAAAATATTGCAAATCAATATAAATATAGCTATATCCCAATGAAAAACAAATTGTTAAAGATATTCATATAAATCTTTTATAATCGACTTCGATATTTTTTAAATTTAAAAGATGATTTAACTCAAACAAATATTTATATATATATATATATAAAGAAATAAAGTATCACACTATTGACAAAAGACTTAAATTTATTTTCTCTTAAAAATTTTTTACATTTTTTAATAATATTATCTTATAAAATAATCATAGAAAACAAGGTCTGAGAATTAGCTAAACTAAGATCAAAATAAATTATCAGGTTTAATGTAATACTGAAAATAATGTATATTTATCATCGCATTGATCATTATGGAAACAATTAAATGAAATAACATGATTAACGTTAAGCAAAAAAGAAAAGGATATTCATAACATAAATACATGATAAGTTATATATAATGGCATAAACTTTAATCAAACACACGCACAATTAAAATTTTCTTTAATAAAATTAAATTTAATAATTTTTTATAAACAATGTCTTTTTGTCAGTTCTTTCAAGGTTTCATATTTCTGGATGGAAATCATTCCTTTTACACAATACTTTCGCTGGAAAATTTAAATTCAACGAAGACTGACTTAAATGACGACAGTCCATCAATTTTCAAAAAAATCTGAAGAAACTAGAGAAAATCGCATATCTTGAACAATGTAAAATTGGATGAATTCTTGTATAGTTAATAGATGAAAAAGATATTTGATTTAAAAAAACTAGGAAATGATTATAATACTAACTATTGATAACATAAATCATATTAAGAACGTGTAATTAAAGATCATAAATATGAAACTCAACAAAGAAGGAATGGTTTTTAGTAATTTAGTTTGTTAAATATTCGAACTCTTTAGTATCACTATTTTGTTCTAATAGATAATTGAACAGTTAAATTTTTAAAAGGACAAAAATATAATAAATGAATAAATACTGTTTGTATTTTGTATAAAATATATGAAGAATTCCATGATATATTCCTTTATATAAAATAGTAAATATAATAAAAATATAATTTTCATGAGGCATCATATAAAATATCCAAATTTAGAATCTTTTCTAATTATAATTACAGTCAACCCTCCTATAATGCGGTGAGTGCGTACCGAGGTTATATGGAAACCGCGCTATAAGAAACTCGGGTTTCCCGGTACAAACCAGGCTAATTCGTAGCGCGTTCCATGGAAACAGTCTACCGCGCTGTATGGAAACCGCGCTATAAGAAACTCAGAATTAGTACAAATCACATCATTCGTACCACATTATATGGAGAATAATAAATACAAAAGACAAGATAAATTATTTTAGACAAGATAAATTATAAAATGTGTATTATATCAGCAATAAAATTTGTATTACTTTAAATACACAAAAATATCAGCTCAAATTTAAAGCTTTTACTTTTCTAAAAGGCAAAATTATTTTCAAATCAATTGGATCATTAATTCTAAAATTATGATATCAGATCTAGATACTGAATGCGAATAGTATTATATTGAGCCCAATAATTTTCTATCACATAATTAATGATAATGTTCAGACTCTAAAGCGAATCATCATTAACTGTATGTCTAGATTAGAGATTCACAGTCGGCGCTAGATAACTTTAAAACTTTTTATAAAATCACATGGCACAAATATAATAAATTGATTAGAAATTAGAATTAGGTTTCATGCAAAAAACAAGTAAGATCTTATTTCTAATTTATTTAAGATCAATAAAGCATGCATTACTTATATAATTAATTCAGCGATCTAGATATCATTAATTTTTAATACTTAAATTCAGTTTTTAAAGTCCAACGTCAGACAATACTATTTTTATAAAATGATTTTAGTTAATGAGTTTAATTTATGAATCTTAAAAGTTAATCAGAGAAATTCGCTTGAAATGTATAATGAATTATCAGATACGATTTTTAATACAATTTAAAGACACGCGCATACGATGTCTAGTAATTTTGAATTTTAAATAAAGAAAAAAGACAGTCAGTTTGAATTTATCTCACAGTAGACTTCATTACTTGAACCGGAAATTTCAGTTAAATTGTGGATGTTGCGAAATAAAAAGGAAAGCAAGTTGCTCTCTTTTTTCTATCCACCACATCTATCCAAAGAGTAGCTTGGAAATTTTCCGGGTTTCCTCCAGTGAAACAATATAGCTCATTTCTATAGAATACCCCTACCGGATGGGTATGTATAATAAAAAACGAAGCCTTAATTTGGCTATTTATTAATTCTTATTCATTTTAATTTGACTGCGTATCCATTTTGATTTGTTTGTTTGTTGTGTTGTTACTAAGCGATCTCGCTATATTCATTTCCCCAAATAACAACACCAGTCAATAAAAGGCTGTTAGATTAGTCAAAATGTAGGCATCATTTTCTATCACTTTTGGTGTGATGCTAACAAATGAATAAATAAATGTACAAAAAATAAAGAAAATACACAAATGCTCAAAATTCTTGTTTATATAAGTTAAATAGTGAATAGCTTTACATTAAAATATGTATTTATCTTAATTCATAATAAATATAGTTAACATATTCATGATTAAGCTATTTACATTAAAATTTTATCGTAGGTTATTAAGTTAGAAAACTAAATTAGAATGTAAAATATCTACCACAATTCATAGTTTGTTAAATAATATTTTATACAAATATTATAATGATTAAAAACCTTAATATCGAAATTAATATTTTTTTTCTCCTTTATGACACAGTATATACGTGACGTATCAGGAAATTTATATAGACAATAAATGTAGTATTTTTACTAACTCGTAATTTAGAAAATAAATTTATTTTCATTTGAACATCTTTTCTCATTTTTAGGAAATTTTAACTTTATTTTTGAAAAAGAAAATGCTTTTCCAAATACGTAATTTTAAAAGTAATTTTTCAAAATTTACCAAAAATATAGTGTTTTAAAAAAGCAAATTATTATACCAAAAAGTATATTTTTTTTATATATTGCGTTAAAGAATGCTCAAATATAAAAGGAAAAGAACAATAAAAATTTTCTCTCATTTTTGTAATACATAACCTGGTAACATACACTTTGATGCGATTCAGCATAAAATCGATCCTGATTCATCCATTATTTATGGATCCAAATTAGGACAACTTTAGCAAATTAGCCTAAATTTCAAAATACGTTTTTCAGTTAAAAAGAAGCTTTAAAGGTGTTACCGAGATTCCTTTATAACCTTAAAAAGTATATATTTTACTAAAAAGAAAGCTCTTGTAGTATAATTCTTCATATGCTAGCTAATAAAACATAACCTTTTAACAATTTCATCGGGAAAACAATTAAGAAGGGTATTAATACTTTGGATAAGGCAGAAATGCAATCTATGCAAATTCCTTTGCTCGGAATCCAGACTTAACTTCAAATCCTCATTTTTTTTATTTCTAAAATTAAACAGGTGGCTTGTGATAATACTAGGGATAAAAGCAAACGCCGATAGATATATTTAGATACAAAATTTTTTTAAGTAAGTCACCAGGTACAAGTAGAACTACAAACAATGCTCGACCGACTATTAGTGTCAAAACTGAGGCTTACGGCCAAAATGCTGTCATTAATGAGGTACCACAAAACACAGAGGTCGAAAACGTTTATTCAAAAGTATGAATAAAGTTTGGGACAAATAAACAATATAATGTTTGAACAGAATATGCTTTATGATAATATACATATAGCAAAATGGCTTATAACAACTATCTACCCCTAAATGATTTAGATGGTAAAACAAGTTTTTTTTTTTAAAAAAAAAAAAAAAAAAAAAAAAAAAAGTAAATTCGAAGGATTAAAGAAAAGAAATATTGAAACCATGCAAGTATTTCTAAACATACGATAATTTATATTAATATGCATCTGATAAAATTAATATATATCAAAAATAAAAAAAATCACATTTCTTTATTAATAATAAAAATTAAATGTGATGAGTAATATCATAAAACTTTCAATTCGTCGTATTAAGGGCATATTATTTTTAAAAACCATAAAAAATTAATTTCATTTACGCGCTGTAAAAAATAACGAAAAAATATAATTTGTAAAATCTAGGTTTTTATACTTTATATTACAAATTAATATATTGTAAATATATTTAAGATGTAATTCTTTCATTTTAATTTTATCGAATAAATTTTGTTTTTTTTTTCCACAAAATTTAAGCATATATAGTTGTAATTTACATAATAAAATCATTCTAGAACAGTGTAATGTTTTGTTGAATATATTTTGGTTTGAAATTTTCTGGGGAAAAAAAAAAGAAGAAAAAGATCAACATTCGTGACTTTTCTTTAGAGTTTGAATTATTCATGCAAATTACATTATAAGTAGCTCTCGAAATTCGGAATTAGTGACTGTATTTTTAAAACACGAATATAAATGGCAGATAAGCTAATAATCAAAGTAAGCAATTATTCAGGCGATCACATCTCAGGGAAGATGATATCAAAAATTTACAAACTAAAAAGTAAAGTTATCTAAAGGGAAAATCTGGAAAAAAAATTCTTCGAGTAGTCTAGGGAATTTTACATACTTTAAAATCCATGCGAAATACATTAATATTTAATAATTGATATTTTTATTTTACTCAAAGACAATATTATGGGAACTATAAAGCAACCACACAGTTCACAACAGCATCATTTTTTCAAGCACGACAAACAACATATTATAAAATAATCCCTGTTGAAATTAAATAACATTTTCTTTATAATTAACATAATTTTTATAAGAAAAAATTTATTAATTCAGATACTTATCGCAAACATGTTCTACGTAAAAAATAATTTTATAAAAAAACCAAAATTCTAAATTTTTATAAATGTTTTTTACTTGTCAAACATACTAATTCGGCCTATTACCAATGCAACGTCAAAATAAATATTAAAAATTTTTGAAAATCTTGGATATTGATTTCTTATGAAATAAGAGATTACTCAAAAGCTAAATATTCTCGCTTAAAATTGCTATATCAAGGCGATAAGCTACATACATGAACTTCAGATTTTTTACACGCATTTGCACTTGAGCTTTGTTGTCAACAGAAAAGTTATGAAGCCTCTATAAAGAGGAATGTTTACCAGGACGTATTGTTGATGTTAATAGATAACGCCTTGTTGCCTATAAGAATTGCGGTTTATATTATCATAGTATTGCACTTTGCATCGGTCGAGATCCTATTACTGACAGCAAATGGAATACAGCATATGGAATCGATATCTTCAAGATGATCATACAAAACGCTGTGACGTGTGATGGTGGTCCGCTATCACAAATAGCCGGGGGAAACTGATATTACTACCATGGAGCTTTTAATCAAGAAGCTTTTATCCAAGAGCTTTTAATCAAGAAAGAGATTTGATTGAAAGTAAAGTGTCTACAAGAACAATTCGATAAAGCTTTCAATAATAAAGACTATCCCTAATCACATTAATGGTTGGTTGGGTTTTATGGCGCAAGGTCCACAAAGGACAAGCTGCGCCAACTAATCACATTAAGGTCGGTTGTTGTCAATTACATTAGAGCCAGTGGCACTGCTATTTCATGCGCTCATCAGCTATTTTATTTTGTGTGTAAATGTTTTGTCACAGAGAAATCATCGCATTCGTAAAATCAACATATTTTAGAGACAAAAAAATACGAAATTAATCGTAATTCACGAAAAGCAATAATTCTAAGCATATTCTTTATTGTATCACCCATGGAATAAGAAATTTTTGAATGTCCTGAAACGGTGTTATATTTTACAGCCAGTTTATTCCAGTTATATTTTACAGTAAAGTAATCCTACAAATAGATTTTGACATTACAATGTTATACAGCAATTTACTAAAAAGTAAATTCGTTAGCAATATATAAAACTTCCGGTCGCAGAGCTGCAGCTGAAAGTTTATCACTTAATCTCTCTTTCTCTCTCTCTCTTTTTTTTTTTTTTTTTTTTTTTAAATAAATGATTTTAAAAATTACACATTTTTCCAAGTCAGATTTGTTTATTGCTCATAAACTTATATTTCTAGTAAATATGGTGTCACTTTTGATTAAACTGTATACAACAAAAAGAAATTGAAATTAAATTGCATGTAAGAATGAAATCGAAATGTAGTTGACAATAAACAAATGCAATAACAAATTTTTTGTCATCAGACTTATTAAGCATATTGAGAAGAATGGAGAATTTTTTTCGTCACAAAATGCTTTGCTGTTGGAAGAGTAAGTAATAGTTACTTTTCAAATACCAATATCAAAGTGTTCATCAGTAAATCTGCTTGTGTACTTATTTTTAATAAATTTTATACTGAAAAAAGAAATTTGTGTAGACATAGAGCTAAATATTGTCCTCCCTTTGAAACCGACCTAGGCAGAAATGGGGTATTTTTCTTTGGTAACAAGAAGCCAAATGTTTTCAGAGATTGAAGAAACATTTTACTGTTGAATTATTTTGAAAAATAACCACAGTTCCAATCCCACTACACTCCTTGAAAAACAAAATAATCTACAATATAAATAGAGCAGTCTTCAGCACCTATAAATATAATTTCTATAAAAGGCAATTTCATAAACTGTGCCTCAGTTGAAATCCTTTTAAATCTTGGAAGTATTTTTTGAATTCACTTCCCCAGATATGAAATAATTTCAACATATTATTTGTTATTGTAATGAGGCATTGAAGATCATTGTTTATCAAGGGATTGTTTTAAACTGACAAATTCATCATCATTTTCATTGAGACAAGTTCATTCAAACTTGACAAATCCCTTTGACATTCATTTCAAAATTATAAAGCATCATTTTTGCAAAAACGGCTAAATGAACTGTATCAATTAAATCAATCGATTATTCAAGTTGGGAAGAGGAATAGATGCAATGATCAAAATCAGATTTAAGTTGCGAAGTAATCAGTGTTATGTCAGATATCAATCCTTCTCTTAACTATATTTGGCAAAAGCTGTAAAATTTATAACAGACATATTTTTTTTTAATTATCAAATAATTTATCTGCAGAAAATAATCAGAACTGCATAAAATTTCAATTCTGATAATTTACCGTTTTTACATATCTTCTTACTTTGTGCATTAATATTTTAAACTCAAGATTACAGCCGAGTTACTGCTTTATTTTCGCTTAATGGCTTTAAAAGAGATGATTGTAGAGCATTAAGTTTATAGATTTTAGAAGCCTTATCTTTTATTTCATTAGAGCAGAATTTAGTGGGAAATTCTTTTCAACTCTAGCATATGTATACTTTTGAGTATTCTTTTTCTTCCCAACTGATACACTTATATAGCACGGTAAACGCATTTGTCCTTTATCTAGATAAAAATATAATAGGTTGTTCATTCCAAATGAAAATTAAACGAAATTTTTTTTGTTATTCTTGAACACACCATCATTAGACCAGACGCAAATTAATATCAATGAGTAGATCAAATTGTTCAAGTTAGCAACTCCTCATATAAACATGAAAAACACAACGGGATAAACTGATAAGAACACAATTAATTTTGAAAAACGATGCTGACAATGGTAGTTGCGAAAGATCGGTTTGGTTTGTTCAACAGTCATTTTTTTCAGTGGATTCTGAACATCCAAGTCTGAGGTATTATTCGAACCCATAAATTGCTAAACAGGAGATTTAGAGCTCTATAAATTCAAATACCAGCTCGCAGTTGCGCATGAGAAACAAGCAGTTATCTTTATCGTCAGTTCAAAAGAGGTATCACGGTTAGAAATCAGAATGTTTATGGCATCTACCCGTACGCTATTACCTCGTAATCGATTTTTGGTTATCACTGGTGAGGACAGTGAGATTTTCATGCACCAGGGTATCAAAGATATACCATAGTGCGTCGATTCCGGTAAAACCATTTCAATCTGCATCATCTAAGTGTGAACAACAATGTGTGGATGAGGTCTTCGGTGATTAACGTGCATTGCAATAATGAAGTGACAAGAAATCCACAGTATAAAAATAAACGGTCGTTACATTTGTCTGTTACAGGTAACCCGTCGTTATCAGAAACTAACGGCCACAGTTTAACAGATCACCCGTCGATTTAATTCAAGAGCACAACAATGTATAAGTAGACTCACCATAAAAACCATCTCCTCTCAAAGGGATATTGGAGCTTGAAAGGTCCCTGTAGACAAGAAGGATCCATTACTTCGTATGATTTACACGGTACACGTAATTGCCATCAACATATATTGAAGTGGGTTTCGATTTATTCATTTCTAGATAACACTTTTTTTTAAATATCAATGGTCTGTTCTTTATATCATTGCGTTCCGTTGCCCATATTAGTGAAGCCACACACTGTGAAAGCATGTCAGTAACGTTGCCTGTCGTTTCTGTACAAAGCTCTACCCTCCAGAAATAAGTTGAAAAGTACAACACACTGGAAATGATAGAAGAAAAATAGCATGCATGCACAATTTATCAGAACCAATATTTGCTTACATTTCTACTCATGTTAAAATGTCAGTCCTTGCGGTTAACAAAACAGTATATAATATCAACGATATATGAAAAATTGAATGACATTTAAAAATTGGTTATTTCTTTCACATGAGTAAATTATTCATAATATTAAATAGAATATTCGAATATTTCATGAGTTTCATCATCGCAGAGTCAACTCCATCTTTTTAACTCCTTGACCTTTAACATAAATAGAGTCATTCATGTTTCTTGCAACAATACACATCTGAGTAGCATGAAAAATTTTTCTGGCAAATAAAGAGTAGCACTTCGCCAAGTGTGTAAGAGCTTCGACGTCAAACTGTCTTAACCAGAATGAAACAGTTTTTTTTTTAATGATTTGCGGAAATAAACATAGGAAGTGTTTTAATTTTAACCACAAGACAAATTTAGAATTAAATTTAATGGAAATCAAGTTATTTCGAATTAACTACTTTATCCACCTACATTTCTTAAATAAGAATTTTTTTTTTTTTTTTTTTTTTTTTTTTGTGGTTGTAAATAAAATGCGACCTTAAAAATGAAAATAAAGTCTTATTTTCGTAAAAACTTTTTTGAATATTTTATCAACAAATCAGGTTGAAATTTATATTTAATCAAAATCTGAGGGTTGATAGATTATTGTCAAAATTGATTTTACAGATAAGATTTAAAAATAATAATAATAATAAAGAAAGAAAAAAATTTTTTTAAAAGTTTAAGTTTGAAATATATGTATATATCTTAATTTCAAATGGAATTATTAAAACACCTAATTAGAATAGAATAATGATAGGAAGTGTCTCAATAAATTCATTAAAGAAACAAAACATTTTCAAAATAAAATTTAAAAGAAAATGAATAAAATATCATTTAATTATTTTTTTAAAAAATACAATATACGATAAAATTATTTTTAAATAATGAAAAAAAGCTAGAATTTTAAAGAAAACAAAAAAATAAAGTAAGGAAATTTTTATTTTTAATAGCACTCGTAAGGAAATTATGAACGCTTAACATTCTTTATACTTGATGAATTTAAGCAGTTTTCCAATCTTTCTAATCCATCTCACGGATTTGTTTCATCTGTAATTATTCGACCCAGAAAGAAAGGATTTACCAATAAAAATGAAAAAGAAATCAATATTTTATTGCGTAATTAATTTAAAGCTTAAGTAAATCAGATAACAACAAAAACATTTAATTCTATATAATGTATAAAGAATAAAGAAAAACATAAGTGATATGAATTGTTACAAAATGTTGGATCAAAAAGATAATATTATATGTTAAAACTTATTTCCCGAACGAAAATTATTTTTTCTTTGATTAAAAATTAATCACAATAAAACAGAAAAATCCTAAATTAAGATTTTTTACTAGACATTTTGCTTTATTAATGTATTTTGTATGCTAATTTTTTTTTTGTTAATAAAATATTCCAAGCAATCAAAAAAGGCTTTCTTAATCTATAGCAATCCTTCCTTAAAAACTTTGAATAGTTCATGATTTAATGTGCAAGTATAGGTAGAAGTGTTCCTATATACTCCCTATTAATTTTCTTATACATTTACAATCGAAAAAAAGTTTATAATTTTTTAACATTTTGTTCAAAATGAATATTTAAATATTAAGTCATCAAACTATTGATATTTAATTGATATTATATTTTCTGTGTTTTCTTCATGAATCTTTTTTTTTTTTTTTTTTTTTAATGTTATTAGATCTAAAGTACTTGTACATTTTCAATTATTTATTTCTGGAAATCTGCAAAAATTAATTTTCTCTTTAGAATATTTAAGAGCGGAGTAAACAAGACCTCCGATCAAACTTTGGTCACGAATTCCATATATGGTAATAAAAAGCAAATTAAACAGAAATAATAAATATAATACAAATTGTTTTAAGCTTGAAAAACATAAAATAACTTGCACGGTACATATTTTTATTTTAAACACTAAAAACTTAAATAATTTGTAACTACTATAAATGCTTGCATGAACAACGTTTAATATTTAAATGTATTTGGTAAAAGAGTTGTGTATATATTTGTACATTTATAAGCGGTTATTTTAAAACTTCAGAATCTTCTAAGGGATCAAGTTCAAATTTGGGTTTTATCTAAGCATTTTAAGATTATAACAAGATTCTGTCTAATACTCCTGATTTAAGGGAAAATAAGTATAGTTGATTCTCATTAATGAAAACAATGAAAACTTTTTCTCCAAAAGAAGTCGGTAATTATGACAATAATAAGCAAAACTATGCAAAATTAATCAGTGTGTAACGTAAACAGGAAAAACTAGTAAGCAATTACAAAAAAATACCAATAAAAAATACTTTATCATATTTTAAAAATTCATTCTATTAAACTGCAATCTCAAATGTTTTTAAAAGAGGCTTGTAATCAAAGCATTCATAAAAATAATTGTATTATTTTTTTTAAACGGCCTTTTTCTCCTGAAACTCAGTTTTAGATTGCAATATCAAATTTACAGTACACATAACTACTTGCATCAAATATTAAAGTTTATACTTTTTAGATGTGCAAGGGAAAAAAATTTCCGGCATTAAACAGATACCGTATTATTATATATAGTCGACTGTATATGCATTTGGCTATTGAAAGCTAAGTTTTTAAAGGGCTATAACTGTTAACAGTATAAATGATTTTAAATGAACTTGCGTTTACCAAATAAATAGATAAACAGGTTATTTGTAAATGAAAATTTCGAGAATCAAGGGGGCACCTTCAAGTATAGGCTAATCAAATATTTTTTTTTAATTTGTCATTTTTATCCAAAACACAAAAGATTTACATTAAAATTGGTAAAGTTGCTTAAAATAAAATTTCAAAGAAAACTTACAGCTTCATTAGATTTTTCATATTTTGAAGAATTTTGGTAGAAAGGAGGTTGTTTGTTGTTGGATGAAGATTCAGGAAATCCAATATCATCAATATCTGAATTATCGGAGGACTCCATTCCTGCTGCTATGGCATTCATTATTAAATAATAATCCAGACAATATATTTCAAATACCGTTTTCGCTAAATCGATCGACTTCTTTTAGCATTCGTAACTCCAATAGAGTAAAATAAACGATACACAGACAACTAAAAATGGAACAATCCGAGAGACACGCAAGTACTACTTGCTGCTCGGTGGGAAATAAATGTAAACAATAACAAACCTTTCCTTTCTCAAACATATGGCTTTCTACGTGGTTGCAGTTAATCAACAGCCATTTCCGGAAAAATGTTTCTTTTTTTTTTACATAATTTTAGATTTGTTGTGACTACTTAAATATTATTTAAGTAATTTTTTCCCACATATTTGTTAGTTTCATTCTGAAAATGAATCAATAAAAATAAATTTTTTTCAGCAAAAGAATTTCTATTTTGGTTCATTTGTGACAAAAAGCACTTACTTATTTTTGTGTGGGTGTTTGTAATAAATAACAACATTCCTTATATGGAATTTGGTTTCAATTAGCGCAGCTAAAGGAGTGGTTGTGGTTCTCGGTTCTTGGGAATATATGAGTGTGTGTTAGATATAATATATAGAAATCGTTCTTCTTTTATAGGAAATATTTTTTGTCATTAAATAATAAAATTTTTTGCATATTCTCCTTTTCTTTTGTATATATATATATATAAGTTTGATTTGTTAAATAAATTATCAAACAGAAATTGTAGTCACTTTCTTAAAATAAACTTTTAAGTTTACTTTTTGATTGATTATTGAACTAATTTTAAAATTTTGTTATTCAATAAAAATGGAAGATATTTTTCATTGGTGTCGTGAAGGAAATGCCTTACAAGTTAGAGTATGGCTTGACGATACAGAACATGATTTAAATCAAGGGCAAGTAAACTTTACATTTTTGTATTTGTAATTTTGTATCATATTTTTTTGCTCTTTCTACCAAAATCTCATTTTTCCTACTTCGCTTAATAAATTTTCAAAAATAAGAAATATTTTATAAATAAGAAAAAGATAAGGAATACAACAGCACATTACTAAAAACAAGAAGTAATGTGTTATTATTTATCCAGTTTAGTTTGATATTAATCTTTTTGAAAAACTCTTGAAAGTGAATCATTATTTTAATTTAAATATTTTTCCTTTGCAAGAATGTGAAAAAAATGTTTCATTCGTTCAAAATCAAATATTTTAATTTCCTTTCTAATTAACATTTTTAAATTTCATATTACTAACTAACATTTTGCTTAGTTACTTAACTATAAATAGCTAATATTTATATAACTCTAAATATCTGTTTAGAATTTTTATTATGAAAATGAAATGACGCACTTGAGTATTTAATAACCCTTGTAATAATTTTGATTTGAGAAATTTAGTTCTCCTGCAACCTAGTCTCTTATGGAATCGAAAAAAATTCTGTAAAATTTATTTCAACGCTCTTCTTGATAAAATTTTCAGTTTTCTTGTCAATCAAAATAATGCAATTTTGTGTGATTTTAGAATATTATTAATATTCAGAATATTTCCCTTAATTAACTTATCATATATAAAATTAATGACAACAGGATAACTAATATTTTTACAATTTATAATGTAAGCTTGAGAATGTAACAAAATCAAATATAACAAAAATAAATAAATAAATAAAAATACTTGCCTTTATATTGTTGATCACTAGTTTAAGTGTGCATTCATTGTTTGAAAAAATTTCACTTTAATTAATTTAGCATTTGCATGTAACTATAAAAAAACGTCTATGTAGTGTTATTATGTGGGCATTGACTACTGATCAATATCTCTAAATCAGTTTTGTTATTAATATTAATTTTTACAATTTATTTGAATTAATTGAGCAATAGCACAATTTTTGAAAAACACCTTAATCTTCTATATGGTACTACCAGTCAAAGTTAACAATTAAACAATATAATTAATCAGAAATGTGTATAACTTCAGGGTTTACAAATAATCTTAGTTTTTAACAATCAAGCAGTTGACCACATCATTAAAAAAACTTCTCATGTATTGCTACTGGACAGAAGTCAACCTCTGAACAATTAAAATAATTTAATGATGTGAATAACATTAGTTTTTTTTTTTTTTTAATGTTTTTTTAATTCATTCAACAATAGCATAAATTTTGAAGGAACCATCTTATGTAGTGTTACTGAACAAGGGTAAAAAAAAAGTCAAACATTAATGTAACTTTAACTTTTACAACTTAGTTTTCAGTTTTTAATTAAAAACATATTTTTTTAATTAATTAAGCAATATCATATAACTTTATAAAAATGTCTCATATGGTACTAGGCAAGATTCAACTACCAAGTGATAAAGCTAAGACAATAATGTTAACAACTTACTAGTTAACTTTGACTGAATTCTTATAATACTTTAATCAAATATTAATAAATTGAGCAGTAGCATATATCTGTAAAGAAGCATCGTACATGAGACTTCTGTACAAGAATCAATGACCGAGAACTGGCATTAAATCTTTTATGTTAATAACATTCTGCAATAATTTATATGTAATTATAAATTAATGTAAAAATATTACGCATATTTCATGAACATGCATAGAATACATGTTTTAAGATTTTTACACCGTATCTAATTTAATTGTAAAAATACTCAATTCATAAAATATTTATAAACCTGTTAAGCTAATGCATATTTAAAAAGTGAACAAATTCACTTAAACTTTTGTATTTAATCAGTTTATTATATTAAGTTCCAAATTTTAAAATGCAAAGTTATTCATTTATTTTCCATATCACTTATTTGCAAAACATAAATATCAAAAAATTCTACATTTTCATTTTAAAATTAATAATTCAAATTAGCAAAGAAACATTGATTTTAAATATTTCCAACATCAAGTTAATTTAACTGAATATCCAAATTTTAACTTAATTATTATTTACAAATATTAACATATATTAATAAAAACAAATATTAAACTTATGATTTAAATTAATAAATTGCAATAATTTTCAAGCTCATTATTTAAAAGAGTGCACCTTAATGCTAATAGACTGAGATAATTATAAGATACAAGGTTTATTAGATTAACATAACAATATATTAAAAAGTATTTCAAAATTTATCATATTAAATAATTCATTTTGGCTTTGAATCCTGCTAATTTAGAACCACATTTCTCCTTGCCAAAGGAGTTTATCCAACTAGGATCCAACTGAGAAATTCTATAATACTCCTATTTTAATCAGAATTGACATAGGGAAGTCTTTTACTGTCTCTGAAGCTGTCTTTATCAAGTAGAAAGAATTTTACAATTTTTGTTCACTGATATACTGTCTGGCATCAATCAAATGTTATTTTCTTAATTTATGAAAATTCCTCCCTCAAAATATTACACATTGGATCTCAAGAGCATTATGATAACTTTCAGGTATTAGCTAGGTTATGCTATAAATAATAAAGTAATTTAATAAAAAACATACAGTAATTTAATAAAAAATTTTGTTAAAATAATTTGTTTTTGCAAAATTTATAAAACATCATAGTATTAGTAGGTTTGATACTATAGTATAAATATTAAAGTCATATATATGTTCAATTAATTAAAGATTTCTTATCTAATTTTGGATGCAAGAAATATTTTCTTTCCCAAAGTATTTAAACTTTGTTATGAGTTTTATCAATGGTATGCTATCAACTATTAAGTTACTAAAAAAATTATTTTCTTATAATATTTAATGTTGTTTATCATAATTTGAGATTTAATTTCCCATTTGTATAATGGGAAATTAAATCTCAAATTATGATAAACAACATTAAGTATTACTATAATATTTATTAATTAGCTAAAAATTAAGTGCAATTTTAATGAATTTTAATATAGGGTTTTAATGGTTTTTAAAAAGATTATTTTTGTTTTGTATGCTTGGAATTGAAGTTATTATTTTTTCATCAACATATTTTTCCTTTTATTTTCTATTTCACTATTATTCATTTTTTATAATTCCAGTGATAAGTAGTTGTGGATTTTCATCATTACAAATTCCATATTCTTTTTATAATGCTGAAAAATTTTAAGATTGTTTTAAACTACTAATATTATCATAGCCTTTATTTCATATATTATCTAGTGAATTGTAAAGTTCTTATTCTTGGCTTTTGTAGATGAGACAAATTTTTGTTATTAACCGTTTGAGTGCTGAAGAGTTATCTTATATATAAACATAACAAGCGAAGCGTGATAGCTCTTCGCCGCACTCAAATGGTTAAAGCCTGAACTGAAATATTAAAATCAATAAGCTATGTTATCAATTTTATTAATTGATAAGCAAAGATATATTTGACTTTAACCAAGTTTAAATTCTGTTGTTTTATATTTTTTGTGCATATTAAAATGTATTGCAATATAGAAATTTATTAATTATTGTTTAAAATTGTAAGTGAGAGATGCTGTATTTCAGCTGTAAAAGTTTCTTGAACAAATTCATTTATTTGCATTTTTCACATTGGTATTTTTGTAATTTGTTTCATTTGCAAACAAAATTATAAGCTCTAAACAGCAGAATATTCTCCGTAAAGTGTTAGTGATAATTTGATAATTTTTGCAATTGTACAATATTAACCATCTCAATAAGATTAAAATATTGGAAATATTAAACATTATTGTATTTATGTGAATGTCTATCTTGCCAGTCTTTATTTTTGTTGTTATCAATTTCATTTCATAAGCCTTATTTATTTATAAATTTTATTTTATTCTTTTACAGTTTAAGTAAAATGCTTAAATGACTTTTTTATATCATCATCTATTTGATTAATAGAAAATTTAATATTTTATTTCTATATATGTGGTAGATATTCCACATACTTTAAATGTTAAAATCCTATGAGCCTATACGGGTTTCTAAATTATGTCACCTCGCACAATGTATGATTTTCAAAATCCTGATTATGCTCAAACACTTCCTTCAAACATTGCAATTTTATGCTATTTTAGATTTAAAATATCAAAATTTTTTAATATTTCATTATAATTACTTAATATTTCGAAGCAAATATAAAATAACTAAATATCACTCAGTTTATAGAAAGAAACAACTGGGAAATAAAGCTAAATCAAGGACATAAATAACATACATTGTTATGAAAACTCAAAATTTAATTAAATGGGCTGCAACACCCATCTTAAAAACATCAGTGTAAACCAATATAGCCCCATACAGAACTGGGTAGTAATACTAAATCAATAACATAAATTACCTGCATTGTTATAAAAACTCAATTTCATTTAACCAGTCAGTAGGTCACATTTTAAAGAATAATCAGTGTAAATGCAATCTATCCCAGCAACAATTGTTCAATAAAGCTAAATCAATAATTTAAACATATACTTTGTGAAAACTTGTATTTCAATTAACTGGGAAGTGGTGCTCACCTTAAAAATAATCAGTGTAAACACAATCTATCGTTTAAATTTTTCATTTATCATTTAAATTTTTCAATTTGATATATTTTAAAAATATAATTTCAAAGGCTCAAATTTCTGTTTGATACACTTTCAAAATAGAATATAACTTCAGTATACTTAAATTTCACTTTGATATACTTTTAAAATGGAACAACTTCAAGCACTTAAATTTCAAATATAAATAAAATAAATAAATAATAAAAGAAAACAACAAAAACTTCAAGCGCTACTAAAACTCCAAACAAATTTCCTGCATGTTCACATCAGCTTATATCATAAAATCGCCAGAATACATTCTGGTCCAATAAGCCACAGTTTGGTAAATTTATAGCGCTCCAGCTCCTGGCAGCTGAATAATAGCTTTTAATTTACAATTTATGGATTTGATTTTTATCTTTTCCATGAATGGTTGTAGGGATTAAAATCCATTTAACCTCCCAATCGAGTTAACCCTAGTGTGCAAAACATGATCAACAACCAACCTGGATCTAGTCTCATATCTAATAGCATTGTATAAAATATTTTTAAAAGCCTTTCTCTTATTCATTTAGTCAAAAATGAATGTTATTTATGTTACTAATTTAATGTGTATGGGATAATTGTTATGATATAATTTATTTTCCGTTTAATTTCTAAATTTTTTTATTAGTTGTATTAAAATTTGCTAGTATTATGAATTCCTGTCATAGTAGAGAAACAAAAATATCTTGACTGATGTTTAAAGTTATCTAAAATTGCTTGATTTTGATTTTGAAGAATATTTCAAAGAGTTTGGGAGAAAATTGGAAATTTGCGTCAAGCTCATATTAAAGGAGAATATTTTTACCAATTTTGAAAAAATAGAACATAACAACAATTAAAATTTTTCATTACATGCTCTTGTATTTTCAATCACATAAGATATGGCACACACAACTACTGCAATTCTTAGAAATATTTAATCGCATCTAGTCAATAGATCTTATATTTCTATCAAGAACTTCAATCTAATTTGTAGTATGGAATTTTTTTTTACTTTGCCAGCATTTTCCTACTAAAGAAGTCTGACTTTCAATTCAACAAATTGTAAGCTTAATTCCTATATTAATGAGATGTTTTTATGATTCAAAATACATTTTAAATTTTAATCTGTTATGAAACTAGCATTCAGGTGCAAAAAATGACCTTAACATGACAAGCACGTTAAAACAAACTCAATAAGGAAAATTAATAAACAATTGTTATATTAATCTGCACTTCAGAAATAGATTTTTCCCCCATTGGACTTCAAATTTAATCATAGGCTTTGAAAGGCTTAAATTTTCATGGATCTTATTCTAGGATGTAATTAGTATTCATTACAATAAATGTTTTCTTTTATCGCTTTTACATTTGCTGCTTATATGATTTTATAAATTACGTTTATTTATACTAATCTATCATTAGACATTTAAAATTATATATGTGTACATTGTGACTATGAAATTTGCTACACCAAGGGAAAATGCAAATAATGATGCGATGTTTTTTTGGACAAATATATTATACTGAAAATAACAAGTGATTAAATTTAAGAAATTTGATACTTGGGTCCTGAGAAACCAGTTCATTAAACAACCACTTTTGGCAGCAATAATAGTTCATATATGTGCTTTTCATAAGTCAAATAGAGATTATCATGTATAGTATACCTATGCCATTCAGTTCTAACAAAATTCTATATTTCGTTGATTAGAGTATGGTATTGAGAAAATCATTTGGTAGCTATTGATAAGATATCATCTAGTTCACACTGAGATATGGAAATCATGCTGGCCAGGGCAGCAGCCAAACATTTTCTGTATCTAGGAAAGTCCTTACAATACCAACAACTTGTGGTTTTGCATCATCCTGCTGAAATAAAAGATAGAACCATGGGTTTAAATGCAACAGAAATATGAAAACTACTGTATAAAGTGCTGTAGATATGAATGAGAGATGACTGGGACATACATCCAATGTCACACACTTTGTCACTCCAGGCAGTGGATACTGTGTCAATATTGAATACATGGTGGCAAAATGCATTCTCTATGATAATAGCAAATATGGATGTAGCTATTATGATATTGCAAACAGAATTATAGGATTTGTTTAAAAACATTACATCACTGAATTTCTACATTCATGATTGTTGTTGATCAATAAAAACATTCCTATCTTCACTATAACTTTAAGGATTGTTAAAGTCATTCTTGTTAATTTGGGTTACTGCAAATACCATTAAGCTGTTTGTGCCAACAATTATTGTCTTGCAAAGGACTCGAATCCTTGACTCAAGCTTTGTGTCTCAACTTAACAGTGTACTAGGATCATGCTAATAATATGTCTCTCTTTTTGTCTGTAAGTGATAGTATTTAACTGAGATCCATCCTGACATTCTACATGACCATCCTCTTGCTCATTGACTCCATAATCTACAGACAATTAAAGGATTTTTTTTTTTTTGACTGACATGAACAACAAATACAATATATAAGTGTGCCTATCAAAGCCTATTTTACGTAAAAGCATTACAAAATTAATATAGTGTTTTTCATAGCATCTTTCTATTAAATTTTATGTAATTTTTATAACGAAAGATACTGTGATATACAAAAGATGTGTATGCACCAGCATATTTCCCCATACATAGCTCAGATTTGAACTCCGCCAGTTAAATGAAAGCTGCTGGATAAGAATCTTCATAATTTAAAAGCAGGGAACGAGCAAAAGATTCCCTAATATGTGATCTGCTATTCCCAGAAATAACATTTTATTTGGATGACATTGCAATCAGAATCTATTTAATTTGTCCCAGCTGCCATAGTGAACACAATGGATCTTTCTAAGTTAGGTCTCAAATTTACTATATTTTAATGATGAGAACAACCTATTAATAACAGGCCACTTAAACAGCATTCTATTACAAGAGATGTCACTTTTTTTGGTGTAATAATTTTATTAGTCAGCAGTGTGTGTAGATATACATACACATATATGTACACTCACACACTATTTAATAGCTCTCCTTTTCATTTCTATTCAAAATTTCAACTAATCCTAAAACTCATGGGGAATTCTTTTGCTTAAAAAATAAAAATTTATTATAAATTACTGGAAGAAAATAAATTTCCAAATAAATAACTTTTTTAAAATTTGTAAATGAAAATTATTAAAACACTAATTATTTAAGGTGAGAAGTACTTATTTCTTTTCTCATAAAAGCAAATTTACAAAATGTTTTTAAATAGTTTTTTTTATCATGCTTTCAAATTACATTAAATTAATATTATTTATTTTGATTCTATATAAATCATATTTCAAAAGGGTTTAGTTCTAAAAGAAGAAAATTATTTTGGACAATATTCTATGACTATGTTCCTTCCTCTGCTTTCCTTTTTGAGAAGGAGGGAAGATATCTATTCTTGATTGTCAGATATTGCAATTGGTGTGATTGGGAAGTTTAACATTTCTCTTATTTACTTTTTTAAATTTTATTTTGAAATCATCACAATTTGTGATAAAAGGATGCAGAAATAAAACATAAATCAGCTATATTAATTAAATTTTTTATAAATACTTATGATACGTCATGAAAAAATCAGATTTTATGTATTAATTTTGCCAATTTTTTTCTTTTAATCAGGGATGACCATGGATTTAGTCCATTACATTGGGCTGCTAAAGAAGGGCGATCAAATATTGTTGAGATGCTGATGATGAGAGGATCCAGAATAAATGCTACTAATTTAGGAGATGATACTGCTTTGCATTTAGCAGCAGCACATGGACATCGTGATATAGTTCATATGGTATTAAATTTACTCAAGACCATGAATTGCATTTTTCACATTTTGTACATTTTAATGCTCAATATTTTTTTAAATTATATTTTATGTTATTGTATCTAAGTTAATTTCCTTTAATTGATTTTAAGATATCAATATTAACTTTTGACTAGATTATTATTTGTTAAAGCAATTTAAATGAAGTAAAAATTAATTTATGTATTCAATTGTTTATATATATATATATATATATATATATATATATATATATATATATAATATAAACTCAAAGATGTATTATACATTAGAAAAATTCTTATTTGTAAGTGTGAATGAAATCTCAATAAAATAATTACATTTGAAGTTTATTGAATTTGGAAGCTGCTTAAAACAAAAATTGAATTTTATTACTATCATATATGTAAGTTACAAAAAATATTTTATATTGTAAATTGCATGTAGTAGGAAGGAGCACTGTCCAAAATCATTATATTTCAAGCAAAATATCACTTTTGTAAAGCATTTAAAAGTGATTTTAAAATAATTCTCAAGTTCATGAGAGTAAAGCTTAGTATATCTATGCTTTGCACTATAATTTTATATTTATAATAATTTTGTCATTTCTTTGATAGTTAGTCTTGTTATTATTATTTATTATAATTAAGATATGTATCCAATTTTTGTATTTGTCAGTTTGATACTAAAGTTTTTTTTTTTTAAAAAAAAAAAAAAGCTGTTTTAAATGGTGCAAAAAGAAATTAGTTATAATAAGACTTCTTAATGCTATAAATTTAATTTACAGTTTTTCCTAATGGTACTAAATGAGTTACTTACATTGTTATACTTCTCAGCCATGTTTTGATCTACGTAGAACAATAGACTATTACCCTAAAAAATTATTCATATCAAAAATTTTAGTTGCAAAATAAATATTTTTTGCTCTTTTTAACTTACAAAATTTGATGTGTAATTTAATAATATTCAGAAAATAAATCTCTAAATTGGATTTTAAATTTCTTTTGTTCTATAAAAAAAATTAAGACCTTTTCTACTTGTATTCTCTTTATGATATATTTTTAAATCAAATAAGAATCTTTTAAAAATCACTTTTTTAAAATTCTGTTTGGTTTATAATTGGTGTATACATTAAAGTGTTTTTCCAAAAGAAATCATACAGGAAAGATCAACATTACAAGTTATCATAAGATTAGATTTAAAATTTACTGATTGATGACAGTAAAAGAAAAAAAATTATAATAATATTAAATTAAATGGTGAGTTTAAGCAAAATTTAAAAGTAGTTTAAATTTGAAGATAATTGTTATTATATATTATATAAAAATAAAAATTCTGCCTAGAGAATTCCTAAATTTATCATAGATTTAATGTACTACTAGTTTTACTAGATATGATGTGCATGACTTATAAAATTCTTTTCGTATTAACAAATATTTTTTCATCAATTTATAATTTGTCTTTTTGGCCAAACTTGGTGAAACTAATAGGATTTTGGTATCAGGATTCATTTATTTGTAATATTCAAATTTCTAATCAGCTTTCTTTATTAATTTGATGATCTTATCTTATTTGAGACACTAATTTATTTTTTTGCAGATACTTTTAAAAATCAATTTTTACTTTTCAGCTATTAAGAAGTAAAGCTGATATTAATGCTGTCAATGAACATGGTAATACTCCTCTTCATTATGCTTGTTTTTGGGGTTTTCAAGCTATTGCAGAAGTAATTTTTTTGCCTTACTTATATCAAATTTTAAAATTGTTTTTATAATTTTTTTTATATGTAATTAATTTTCTTCTAGGATTTAATAAATAATGGAGCTATGGTTTCAATCTGTAACAAATACAATGAGACTCCTTTGGACAAATGCAAAGGCCAAATGGCTCAAAAATTACTTGGTTAGTTTAATTTTTTGTAATATACTTATATCTTTAATTTTGTGCTTTGAAATGATTAATTTCTAATATAAATTCAAAAATTACAGTAAGTTTTATTTTTACTTTTCTTTATACAAACATACTGTTTCTATAATTATTATTAATAGTATGAGTGATTGCTGCATTTTTGTGCACAATTGTGGTAAAACATATATATATATATATTTAATTTTATATTTAATTATTTTTTGTAGATCTTGCTGTTCAAAATGGTCAAGATACTAAAAAAATTCCATTCAAAGACCAAAGTTGGTTAGGTACCAAAACTCGTTCACGTAAGTTTTCCCCCCTCTATTTTAAGTAACATGGTATTCTATAAGTAAACAGGTTATAATCATAGCTTAAATAAAGAATGTGTTTTGTCATGTTTCTAAATTCAAGGTTTTGAGTATGTACTTTTATTTTTTTAGGAGATGCAACATTATCACGACATTCTGGAATAAACTTAAAGCAAATAAGTTTCCAGCTTAAAATGGCAGTAACTCCTTCAGGAGAAGTAAATATTTTGAATTGAAATTAAGTTGTAGGAAATTCTTGCTATGTATGAGTTACTTATTTTTGTGTCCTAGTTTGTTTATCATTTCATGATGTATTTTGTAGATTTCAACTAAACTTGCTGAATCTAAAAATTTTATTGTTGTTTAGTATTTCTATAGATTGAAAATTAATTTATATTATCTTAATTGGGCTTATAATTGTTGAAATAAATTATTAAAATTTATATTTTCCACTGAGTTTATTTATACTAATTAAAAAAAATTTTTAATAATAAATAAGCAAAAAAAATTTTTATTGCTTGATACATTATTATTTATTATTATGTAGCAAATTAACTATTATAACTAGATTTATTACTTTGAATTTTATCTTACATCTTCTAATTAATGTTCTTTTGCTTTAATTTTGAAGACAGGTGCACTTTAAAATTAAATTCCTTAATATTTTGAATATACTTGGATATAATATAGTAAATATATTTAGATCATAAATTTACTAGATATGTTTTCATATCTGTGCTAAAAATATATCTTGGAAAAATATATTTATTTTTTAAAAAAAATTGAAAATATATATTATTAAATATTTTTGTACATTCAAAGGAAGCAAAGTTTTTGGTTCCGTGTTACTATATAAAATTTTTATATACATTTAAGTTTCTAAATATAAAATCAGAATATATGATTTCTCAACTTACATCTTTATTACAGCCTTGTTTAATTAATTAGTTTTGGGCTTTTAACTAGTCATCAACTTTATGTAATTCTTCATATGTTTAAAAATATTTATTTATTTAATAGAATTGTAAATACATAAGATAAAATTGTAATTAAAGTAATATTAGATCTCCGCATAAAGAAGTATAAACCACTTTAAGAATTTTTAATACAAAATATATAGATACAGTTTTTAAAATGCATTTAACAAAATAAAAAAAACTGCAATTCAATGAATAATGTTTTTTTACAATATTTATACTTTTATGTGAGTCAGTTGTGTTTCTTTTTTAAAATAAAAGATTAATGATTCCCCGTTTCAGACATGGCGTGGTACATGGCAGCAAAATGACATAGTTGCGAAAATTCTTAAGTTACGAGAAGTGCCTGCTCGATATGTTAGAGACTTCAATGATGAATACCCTCGGTTACGCATTTTCTCTCATCCAAACGTTCTTCCTGTTATTGGTTGCTGCTGTCATCCTCCCAGTTTGATTGTTATTAACCAATATATGCCATTTGGTTCATTATATACTGTCTTGCATGAAGGCACTGGTGTGTTTGTATTGATCAATTTATAAAACTTCAGTATAATGCATACTTAATATTAAATCATTTTTAATGATGAAAGAATTGATTTTTGAATTGGTTTTTCAAGATTATGATATGAATTTGCTAATTCTCCCAAATTAGGCTAAAAGCAGTTAATTTTTTAAGATAAATCTGTTTTACAATATTTTTAATTTCAAATGTTCCATTTTATGTTAAGATATTTGCCTATTTTCTTCGATATTTCTTATTAATTTTATGATTACAATTTGTATATTATAAAAACACATAATATTTCTTAACTTATTATCTAGTTGTATATTAGTTTTATGTTTTCTTATTGTTATAATATAAGTGTGAAATATAGTAAAAAAATTAACTTATTCTTTAGGATTTATGAATAGAATTTCTTTCATAAATAAATTATCTTCATAAATCCTAAAGAAAAAATGATTTAAAATGATTTCTTTCATAATTAAACAAAGTTTTAAATTCATATGTGTTCTAATTTTCTACTCCTTATGCACCTACAATGTTAAACTTTTTCTAAAGGATATTTAAATGCTTGCTTTTTTACATTTTTATTTATATGGTATTTTATTCCTTGTGCAATATTTATAAGATATGAATAAATCTTTTTTTGTTGTTTCTTACAATTAAATTA
This sequence comes from Latrodectus geometricus, assembly GCA_026290005.1. Lineage (NCBI taxonomy): Eukaryota > Metazoa > Arthropoda > Arachnida > Araneae > Theridiidae > Latrodectus > Latrodectus geometricus. The sequence goes on along the minus strand of JAPDSC010035128.1, from coordinate 79,794 downwards.
AAGATTTTTGTTTGATTGAAACTACAGAGGTTTTATTTATTTTTCTGAACTAATATTAGGAAAATCGAAAGTAAAAAGCTTTATTTATGTACTTCTTCATTTGATTTTCCTACTTTCGGTTCAAAAACTAAATTAAAATTAAAGGATTCAAATAAACAAAAATCTTTTAATTGTAGAAAATTATAAATAAAAGATTTTAATCTTAGGAATATTGAATCAAGAATAAAGTGACAGTTTTATATAAAATTCATAAATGTATAAACAGTGAAATAACAATCCTGGCCAAACATTTAACAGATTGTATATGAGTATAAGAAATGACAATCTCTATTTTCTTCATTGTTTAGTTTCTTATATAAGTTAAAGAGTAATTTACAAATGTGTCTACATTGAAAAATATTACAACAAAATGCTTTGTCAAACTGTATTAAATATATGATAAAAAAATGTTTTACATCTTTGTTTGTTAATAAGTATTTATTTAAAAGATATTTATTTTACTATTGATGTTCAAATATGTATTTTTCTTCTTTTTGTGAAAGAATGGAAGTAACTTAATTCTTCAGCTAGCAAAATTAACTAAATAATTTTTTAAATCAAAGGTACAATTTAACTTCAAATAAATTAAACTGTCTCTGTTTTTAATAACATTTATTGTACTTAAAACTCATTTTTAAATAACAAGGCAATATTTATTTCCTTAAATTTTATCATGTTATATAAGTATCAGTTTTTCTACCACATGTGTGTTGTGTGTATATATACACATGTATATATGTTTAATCTTAGCAGCATATCCTCAACCATTTGAGCTAAATTTCATATATGATTGTTTGAAGCTGTACATTAGAGATTGAAAGAATTTTAAACAATTCATAATTATACTTACAGGGACACAGAATTTTGAAAATTTTCAATCATCAACATCCACTTTTTCTTATTCGTGTTGATCAAGTGGATTGAATTCTCAAATTGCTCTGTAGTAAAGTAATTTGTGTAATAAAGCCTGTTTGTCAAAATAAACTAGATAACAATTTTCATATGGTATCATTTTAAGCATGGGTTGACAAGTCCATTACCTTTATATTAATTTCTTGAAGTAGTTAAAAACCATGATCACTTCTTGCAAAAGTTGCTTAGAATATTTGCACTAAAAATTATTGATTATAATTCTAAATCATGAACTGTAAGGGAGGAGAAATGTGACACAAATTGCTTCAATACATCAGAGATTTC
>JAPDSC010035128.1:0-78548 GCA_026290005.1 Latrodectus geometricus | reverse complement strand
ATTATTTTGAAGCTGAATATTATTAATTTTAAATGCTGCTTTTTTTAATATTTTCATTATATTGAAATGTCCTAAACAATATTAATATGTTAAAAAGAATCATAAATGAGTAATTTTTGTGATAGGAAAGGAAAAAGTGAACATCTATTTTAAAACCTTCATATTGATAAGTTATATGTATATTAAAATGTCTATTTAATTGTAGGTATAGTGGTAGATACTGCTCAAGCTTTGAAATTTGCCATTGATATATGCAGAGGGATGGCATTTTTACATACTTTAGATCCTATGATTCCACGATTGTATTTAAGTAGTAAACATGTCATGGTAAGATTATTTTCCAACTCAATATTCTAATTCAAGTTTATATCATAACAAGGTTCTTATTTAATATTTTTATTTCTAGATTGATGATGATCTCACAGCTAGAGTTAATATGGCTGATGCTAAGTTTTCTTTTCAAGAGAAAGGGAAAATGTACAGTCCAGCATGGATGGCACCAGAAGGTTTTTTTATTTATTTTTTATTGAATATTTTAGTGTATTACATTCTTATATTTGATATTTTTAATATGTAAAACAAGTCATTGTAATTTTGTTGTATACTCAAAATATTTAAAAGCTAAATAGTATTTATGCTGTAAATAAAACTAAGAATCATAATTTAACTTTTTATTTCAACATTTTTCTTTTTAAATATAAATATAACTTCAAAAAAACCTGGCAATCGTGTTCAGAGGGAGTTATTAAATAAATAATGCAATATAATGGACTACTGAATGAATGCTTTATTTTTTAATGTTAAAGTTTGAATAGTTAAAGCTTATTTCAAGTTCTTTTTAAAATTCCCCCAACAATGCATTTTCTGCTGTTATGAATGTGGATACAATGAAAATGAATAATTCATATTTGTGTTATGCATCGAAAATTTGAGAATCAACTACTCACTAGCTCCATGCTATTTATTAAGTTATTTCAAAACCAGATTTCTCGTGTATTTTATAAAAACATTTATTTACCTGGGCATGAAATTGAACTTATTGAATGACATTTATATCTAAGATACTGTACTCCACAGTTTCAACACTGCATCAGTTCATTAGCTGTAGTACCTGGAGAATCATAGCTTAGTGTTACTTATCAATCATTATCAGACATTTTCAGTTGTTCAGTTTTCTTAAAAACAAGTTCTCTAGAGTTACAGTTAAACAGTTCTACATTCTGCATCAAAAAGTTTAAAATACCACATCTGATATAGTAAGTGTAACATGCAGTATCCAAACCATAACATTATAGAAGCTGTGTACACAGAATCAGGTTGGAGTCATAATCTCTAAACAATAAAGCACTTTAAATGCATGGTTTGATTTGCCAATTCAAATAAAAACTATGAATATGTTACTTTTCTGTTCAACTTGGAAATGACATAAACTAATACAAAATAGCTATGGCTTATCAAATCATTTTTTGGCTTTTACAAAATTATTCATATATTCAAACAAAATCTAGTTTTTCAAACTTACTTACAAAAATATACTTAGACAAATTTTTGTTTTGGAATCGAATGAATCATTACCACCCAGAATCACACGAAATGGATGTCATAGGCCTACAGTTTTAAGTATTCACAAAAGGATTTATGTGTTAGAACAAAATAAATTGTCATAATTTATTTTTCACATTAAACAAGGTGATTCTGCTGGGTCATCACTCAAGATATATATCATGTATCTAGAGCCGTTCAGTGATAGTAAAACAACTTGAAATGATATATATATGGCCCAAATCAATTTAAACTAGTTGGTGGAGATATGATTTTGGCGTTTGCATAACACCCACATTTTTATATACAAAATGTTACTCAGCACTTTTAGAATTTCAAATCAAGAGACCAATTCATTACTCAGAATGTAAATGATGTGTTCAAGGTCATTCAATTATGGACAAATAGCTTGTGTAATGTGCACATGGCTTGTGTAAATTGTATCATAATCCTTGGGATGACTGTGATTATGGTGTTCACATATCAATCAATGTTTTCTAATAACATTTATTGAACAATATCAATTCTAATTAACTAAACCCATTGGTTTATCACCCAAATTAAGTGAAATTTTTCCAAAGCCAATGGACTATGACTAAACTCCTTGTCTCAACATAAAAGAAAGTGTCAAACTGTGGTTTTAGTATTTGTAGATCAGTTAGTGTTTTCAAATGAAATGTATCTTGCCAATATTTTTATTTCAAATTCAACAAGATACACCATTACTTAAAATAGATGTTATGTATCAAAAGACAATCGACTCAGATTAACATACAAGTGCATCAACATAAAAGTGGCTTATAAATCTTAAACAGTTCTCATTCGATGAATGACATGTATTTTCATAAACCAAGAGATAGGTTTCTCGCTTTAGTGCTTGGAAAAGGATGCTTAGCTCTTGAATTGCAAAATTCATTATTGGAAAATATTCTTCAAATGTGCACTTGTGTAAACATGAGTAGTGATTCTGAAGATGGTTTTAGAAACTCTGACAGATTTCAAGAGAACATGAAATGACACAAGGGAAATTGGTAAACCTAACAGCCTGTCAAGAAAACAGAAATAGTTCAAAGACTATAAGTAAAAGATAACAGTATCAGGAAATTTTGAAAACAATATTGCTAGTTTTTAAAATCTGAATTCCAAGCATGATTAACTATAGAAAATTCCTATAGTATGGAAAACTATTACAAACAGAATAAAGTGATATAGGCATTAAGCCGTATCTGAATGAAACAAACAATTATGTAATGCTTAAAAGTGTAACAGTTATTATTCAAAGTGCTTCAAGAGTTGATCAAGATATACAGATTTTGACACTGGTTCTTGACTCTAAGTGATGGGTAGATCGCAGGTTTGATTTCAGCCTTGGAGGTATAAGTTTGTAGTGGTTCAAAATTCACATTAAACTGTAGTTCTCAGTCCAATTGATTCTATTGTTTAAAAAGTGACCATAGAGCAATAAACATAAACCAAGTTATAGTCCTTTGGAATAATGCTGATTACATGCTAACAGTTTGTATTCCCCATAATGCTGCCAAATGCAAATGATGCATAATGCAGAACCAAGATATTTCTAAAAAGGTGACACGATTTCATTTCTGAATTTAGATTCATCTATGACCATATAACTTTTGAGACTATCATTTGAGTTTCATCAAATGTACCCAAATCTATGATTTCTACGCGTATTGATTCAGTTCTTTCATCCAATGGTAAATTGATTCCATTTTTACTCAGAGCAGCATAACATTAAAAACATGCAAATAATATCCTGCCTTTTTGACTTTTAAGGTAATTGGTTTGTTATAATTATAAGAACATCAGGGGCATTATTATGCATCATTTTGTAAAATCAGTCATTGATAATATTTGAACATTATTGAAATTTATTCTTAATTTATTTATTAGACATAAATATTTAAAATCATTGTGCAAAAATTTTATTATGATTTCAAAAATGTTATTCATTTAGTTTTCCCTCTTCCTCTTGTTCTTGTCTTCATAGAAAAACTGCAGATTTATTTCTTAACAAATATAAAAGAAAATTATAATTTTAAATCACAAGCTAAAAAAATTCTGAAGTTAAGTAATCAACATTTAATATTTTAAATTTTTATGGTATATAATATTTTGATTTTAATTGTCTTCATGGTTTTAGTTTTATGAAAAAAATTGTGTAAAAATTTTTTCCTTCTATAAAATTCTATTATGATATAATAATGTTATGACTATTTAATAGTTTATATCATAATCTGTCAATTTAAATAAGGTTCTTTTTTCCTCTCTATTTTAAAGGTTGGATTATGGATTTGATATATCTATTACATTAAATTAATTGGTGATTTAAAATGAGAAATGGCAAGAAAACAGTAAATATTTCTCACATTTTGGTTACAGTTTGTAGAAACGTAGTTTGACTTACTATATTATATTGATGTATTTCAGTTGCAATATTTGATTTGTTTTATTCATATTCCAATGGTTAATATAACTGAAAATAGTTTTTATTCTTTTATGTATAATTATTATACATTTATCTTTAAAAGTTGTTGATAGAATAATCTAATTATTGTCATTATAAATATTGATATGATTTAGAAAAAAAACATCAAAAGGACAAAAAATTATCAATTCAGTTCACCATTTACTATCTTACAAGTGGACACATCAAATGTGTCTTGATCAGGGGCAAAAAGCCTATCTGAAGCACTCCAATTGCAGTTCCAGGCCTCTCCCAATCATATATTGACCTTTGCAGATAGGATTGACATTTTTAACAGTCTTTTTGTGCTTATGATTTTTGGAAGATTCATAGGGTCTTATGGATTTGGTCTAACTTGCGGCTAGATCATGAGGAATAAGACAAACAGCAACAGAAAAACATTGTTTGAGATCTGTAAAACTTGAATTAATTTTTTTAATTTGTTAAAAAATGATGAAAGAAAGAATCAGTTAATAAAAGTTTGTGCAGAATTTGTTTCATGTCATAAATAATATTTAAATTCTTTTTATATTGTTTGGTAACCTATAGCCAAAAATAGAAAAATTGGAAACCTTATCGTTTTTGTGTGTGTATGCAGTGCATTCTAAGCAATTTTACATTTACTAAAATTCTATCTTCAATCAAATATTTTATTTTATGTTAAAGTAATTTTTAAATTCATTTATTAAAGATTAATTTTTTTTCAGCCCTTCAAAAGCGACCTGAAGATATAAATGTTAAGGCTGCTGATATGTGGAGTTATGCTATTCTTTTATTAGAATTAGCTACTCGTGAAGTTCCTTTTGCTGATTTATCTCCTATGGAAATAGGAATGAAAGTAAGTTCTAAGATCTGTTATTTTTATGTTTTCTTTATAATCATAGTATTAATTTAGTAACATTATTGTTTAATTTATCACATTGCATTGTATTTTACTATATTTTCCCATTAAAGCCCCTCATAATGCATTCCCAGCATTGTCAATACATTACATTCATAGTGAATATATTTCTTCATGTTATGACAAATATGATGCTCAAGATAATTAAAATATTATCTATGTATTGTTTAGTATATTCGTTTGTAAAATACATTAATTTTCATAAAAAAAAATTTTTTTTTTTTTCAGATTGCTTTAGAAGCTTTAAGAGTAACAATACCACCAGGTATTTCACAACATATGTCACGGCTGATACGTATTTGCATGAATGAAGATCCAGGAAAGCGTCCTACTTTTGACATGATATTGCCTATTCTTGAAAAAATGAAACAATGAATATTAACTTTTTTAAATGTATATCAATTATTCTTGGTAATAAAGATTTTAAAGTTGTTATAAAATGGTGCTGAAATTCTTAAGTATATCAAATACCTTTTGTACAGAAATATTTGAAAAAATATTAAACTGTAAAATATGCAAATTTTCATGATTGTTTTTTGCACAATAAATTATGTTTTAAGAAGAAATTAATTTTTTATACTTTAAATTCATTTTCTTTACTTTTTGTAAGTAAAAGGAAATATATTTCAATTCTGAATATTCAGCAAACATTTTATATAAAAATTTATATATACTTGATGTTTAATTATAAAGTAACATATTTTTATAAGCAGTTTAAAGAAATGCTTACAGTTTTTTATTCATTTGCCAGTTAATTGAAATGTTTTGCATTTATTTTTAAAATGTTTTTCATATACATATTTATGTATGTATTTTAAGTATTTGACATGTTGTGACTTCATGTGTTTTATTTTATTTGTATTTATTATTTTTCATAACACATTTATTATAGAAAATAACAGGCTACTCTTTTGTTATTTACTATATTATTTCTCCATTTCTTCAATTAATTCATTACTATTTTCTACAACAATATAATAAACATTTTTATCATAAACAAATATGTTCATTAAAGTTTCTTATCATAATTTATGAGAAATATTTTTAAAAGTATATATAGCAACATATTAAAAACTTTTACAAATAATGTAAGCTTAATAAATTAGTATTTATTTTTTATTATAAACACGCCTTGAAATTCTGAGGGTAAGTTTTTGTTAATTATTTTAACAAATTTTAATGAATTATCAATGATTATTTTTGACCTTACTTAAATTATTCATTATTTTATTTCTAAATATTATATTTTTCAAATTTTGAGCTTATTTTATAATTATTAATCATAATAATTTTGCTTTATCATGATATTTATAAAAATTAAAGGAAAAAATAATAATTTATCAAAAAACTAATTTTACTGACTTAATTTAATTTACCATAAACTGTTTGTTACTATGTGGTTGTGAAACAAATCCAAATGCTAATAATCTATTCCATTATTTTTTTATGGTAATATCACACTTTCAATTCAAGGCAAATTTTATAATTATCATGCTCTATTTTATTTATTTGTTGTATTGCTGCTAAAATGTATGTTTTATGTACATATTTTTGTTGAAATATTAAAGTGTGCAATAAAATCTCTGAAGTATTTTTTATTACTAGACAGTATAACTTTTGCGATGAAGTGTGTAATAATTAATCTCTTATAGTAAACTTCTTTGTGAATTTTTATCCAGCAATGTTTATGTGTATCAAATATCTTTATATGAAAGTAAATATGTGTGTGCGTGTTTGCCTGTATCTGTCCATGCCTTGTTCTAAATAAAATGCAGATATTTATACTGAATATCATTAACCCAAAAATTTTTGTTTGGGGGGAAATATAAGACGTAGAATTTTTTTTATGTTTTAACAAGTAATTTTGATTAAATATCCTTGTGAGGCCAAAGAGCATTAGAAAAACAAAAGCCTAAGATATTACTATTTTAAGAAAAGTTTAAGATTAGCTTATAATGTTTCTTAATGAAAGATAAAATTATACCTTTTTCTTTATGGTAATTTCTCTATATGTTTGACCATTTTATAATCTTTCAGATAAGACATTGGAGCCTATGTCTGCTCTACAGAAGTTTTGATCATTCTTTCACTCAAAAAAATATTTTAATTTCGGGTTTTATGCAAAAACTTTAACAATTTCAAAATGTTTTTGCTTTCTTAGTACTAAACAAAATAAAATTATCCAAAAATTTTTGATGATCTATTTAAATATCTTATTATTGCTGTTTTCTGCTGTTCTTTGATTTTGAATTGATCTCTGTAGATATTTAAGATAGTCCTATATAAAAAAAAATATTAAGAAAAACCCTATCAGTAAAAAGTAAGGGCTAAAAGGAAACCAAAAGAATCCATCAACAAAGCAATTTGAAAAGTTGTGAACAAAATTTGAAAAACTATTACAAAGACTTTTAACTCCTGAAATTATTTTGTTAAATATGGAAGAACTCCATCCTGTTATAATAATTGCTAATAAGAATCTATAAATAAGATTTCTTTAGATTCCTGCACTTGAGTAAACAATTTCATGTTTCTTGCTCTGCCTGTTGAAGAGTTGTTCAACTAAAAAGTTCACTATACCTTGTAAAACGTCTACTATACATACATACATATATATTAAATGTTGCCTTTTTTATTCAAATGTAAATAGTAGAAAATATAATGAGGTGCAAAATGAAAAACTGCTGACTAATGAAACACATTTATTAATCTATTTAAAATGCATTTCAACTTAAACCTGATTGGTTATATTTTAATAATATTATGCCACTTGTGAGTGATTGCACTGGAATGGATGGCAACTTATTGTTTATTTAAATAAAATAATTAAATTTGTATTTTCATGTTTATTGCTATAGTATAAAGCTCTATTTTTTACATTAATTTTTGCAAACCTTTCTATCTTTATTCTTCTTTAGGCATTTCTATGAGCAAAAATAAACAAATTTTATTTCGAAAACATTAACAAGCATTTAAATTGGTAACAAAAATTAAATGAATTAAAAAAATAAGCTTATTACAAAAATAATTTCCGTTTCTTTGCAAATATATTTTTAAAAAATTACCTGAAACTGCTTTACTTATAGCTCTGAGTGTTATATAAAATATTATTGTTTTTATAACTTCTATTGATAATAGAGTTATATTTTAGTTATAATTTTTATTTTTAAATATGGTGAAAATTCAATCTACAACATTTCTTTACTGTTAAAAATCAATTTTAAAATAAAAAAAGATGTTTTATACTGTCTCATACTCTTTATAGTTATTTTTAGGCAAATTTATACGTATATCGTAATAGCTGTAGCGTAATAAATTTGACTTAAATATTGCAAAAATTGACTGGGGTATTTAATTATAAATTATAAGAGATAGTCATTTTGTACAGTTACATTCTTTATAGTTAATACAATAAATTTAACTTCATTATTGCAAAAATTGATTGACATATTTGATCTTAAAACTAATTGAAATAACGAGTGAAATATTCATATTATAAAAAATTATTTAATAAACCAAATTTTCATCATGAAAATAAGAGGTGCTCATTTGGAATACTGGGTGATATTAATATCCAAATAAGTATTATTATATCCAAATAAAAACGAACCGCACTTTTAAAGTAAAAGATAAGCTATCAAGTTATGATCATACTTATCAACGTTTAAATAGAAATAAATTAATACATATCTGTGGCGTAAATGAGATTATTGTGATTTATGCTAATGTAAGTGAAATCCGCTACAATGAAAGGATTCAGATTGATTGATTTTCCTATTTGTGAGTATTCAATAAATTGAACTATAGCTTGTCGTTTTATGTACTTCGTCTTTTCAGTGATTGGCATTTCATTTAGGCCAAGATCAACCAAATAAACAAGACAAACATTCAAGTGGTAATGAAAGAAGTACATGGGGTATTCTTGCAAATCAAGGTCTGAAAATCATTGGAAATACTAACCAGCATGTTGAGTTATACATGCATCAATATGTCTTTCTCTTATAAGCATTAATACAGAGTGATTATGTAGATCATTTTGACATGTGTCAATCACTATGCTCATCTTCATTAACTAGCTTCATGTGTTTGGGCGTTACTAGAATTTAAACAAAACATTAACTTTTAATATATTGATTAAGTAGGAAATAGCTAACTTATCATAATCTTGTATGATTAGTATGAGTTGTTGTACCTTTGAGATTCATATCTATTTGGTTTGAATTAAATAGAACTCAATGATTTATTGAAGACAACAAAATGAGATGTTTTTAATTTATTAATTAGAAAAAGGTGAGGATTTAAAATATATAATCTTTATTTACAACTCGCTACAATAAAGATTTTTATGAAACATTAAATGACCATCTGATTGAGATGGAATCAACAATAAAAGAATATTATTTGGCCATATCATCACTTTTATACTAAACCTCAAATCAATACTTGGCAATCCCATGCTTTACTGTTAATCCTCATATTCAAGATGGAGCGTAGTAAGTCCACGTGCTAAAGATTTGTATGCCACTTTTCAATTTACAAATTAAAAACTTATTATCAAAAAAATCCCTATCATATTTTGAACTTAAAATTTATTTGGAATATTTAATTTGTTGAAGTGAGCACCATGTTTGCCTGCTTTGATTATAATTCTCTAAATTTGTAAAGTCAGGTATACTACTAAACTAACTTTCCTCTAAATTATCTAAAACTGCTCATTACTTTTGTTTATTACAGGTTTACGTAAATTGTGTCTCAACATGTCTAAAATTCTATTCACTCATTTAACGACAAATTATCATTTCTGGAAAATATTTTGAACCTATTTCTAATACATTCTGGCATTTCATATATGTGTTTATTAATATGATTAATCGATTTTAACTGATAACTCGTATTACTTTGTTTAATTCAAAAGTTTATTTTATTTATTTATTTTTTTTTTTAAGTATACGACTCTAACGATTCAACTGTTATTTGAAGATGAAATATCCTTATTAACTTTTGTCTTATGGAAATTGCATTATTTTTGTATTTCCATTGAAATGTAAATTTTACCAAACATAACACAAAAAACCATAAAATATTAGACTTCGTTATTTATTAAAATTATTTTTTACTTTAAAAATTATAACTTAAATGTTTATTCCATTTGAACGTTTTTATATTTAGGAATGTTAACAACCACTAGTTTTAAAAATGAAATCCAATAAAGGAAAGCATCACATTTACTCAGTTTGCCCCATTGCTTAAATGATGCCGTTTTTGTTATTGTTTTATGAAAAATGTCAATTTCTACTTCTCTATAAATATTTTAATATGTCAGCAGAAAAAAAAATTTATGTTTATGTAATGTTTTGAATATATATGTAATGTTTTGAATATATATTACATGACAATATATTTACATATTTTATCCGTTAATGCAATTAATATGTATCAATTTTATGTTGCATTTTTAACTTCTAGGAGTGGGATTCATAATTGGATAAAATTAAATTGACTTTCGCTAAGACTACTTGTGCGTTTTTTGTTTATTTTGGGCTTGTGAGGACAACTTTATGAAAATTTAATTTTTACTTGTCCAGTTCGCACATTTGTTTCTTTATTTTTATCATGAAATTCTAAAAGCTCATATATCTATTTAATCCAAAAAAAAAGGTTACAGATACTTTTACCTATATTTAAATTTGGAATAAGTAATTGTAAAGCTTAGGAATTTAAAATTTTATTGATTTTGTGATGAATGTATTCAACAACAAATTAATAATATTAAAAGGGTACTGCGAAGTTATTATTAGCATTTATGTTAGAGTATATATATATATATATATATATATATATATATATATATGTCAATAATTCCATTTTGAATTCTACAAGTATTAATTTACTAAAATAATTAAGATTTTAACAAATTTAATTAACTATCGAAGTTTTTTATCAATATTTTTGAAGGAAATTTAAAAAAAAAAAGGGTTTATGTGACCATTATTCTTTACTAATATTACATCACATGATTGATGTAGCATAATATTTTAAATATCCTCATTTCTATAAGATTTTCTGTTAAATCATTGAAATTATATTTTAGATACTTTATATCAATTTTTAAAAAATGTAAGAATATATATGAATATTAATATTTTTAAAAAAAAGATGGTAGAATATATTATTAAAAAAATGTAAGAATATTATATATGTAATAAAGAATAGCTTTAAGAAGCATCCCCAAACATATACTGAATTATATTTCTAAGCAGATAGTTACTATAAAATAATCTGCTTTATAAAATAAATTTTTTGTGTGAAAAATGATATTATAAGTTTTAAAACTTTATTACTGAACACATTTATTTTCAAGTTAAATTTGATTAATTGTTTTATTGCTAACTGTGGATTCAATAGCACATTTCAAAATATATGTTGTACGTTATGACAATTTAATCCATCACCAAAATTTTAAAGAACGAGTTACTTCAGATTGAATTATTAGTAATGAAAACCATCTGTATAATAAATAAATTGATACAGTTATTTATAACTGTGTCGATTTTTTAGTAAAAAAGACCTTAAAATATCGTAATGGATAACTAGATATGGAATGAAAAATTATGCACATTATACTTGGAGATTTAATTATGCATATTTTGTTTTTATGGTGTTTCATTTAAACAAATGAAATCCAAGTTATCCCATAAAATTAAAAATTACGGAAGTTTCTTTATATCAAATTTAGTGGTTCATTAAAATTTAAATAAATAATTATTGAGATGAATGTGCTAAAAATTTTCAATCAGCTTAAAATTGAAAAGTAATGGAAATGTAAAAATTATATTATGCAAGTTAATTTGATATTAAAGATTCATATTTTTCATTTCAAACATTTTTATATATGGTGTCAGAAAGTCACATTTCGTGAAAAAAATTTGTCCATAAAGAAAGAATACTTAGATTGCTTTAATGTATCGCGATTGATAACAGTTATTTATACGAAATTGCACTGTGAATTGCTGGAAAAATCAAAAGCACAAGCTTTCATCCGGATTCAAATCTATAGAAAGAAAAAAAAGTGAAAGGAAAAAGCTAGATTTAACCAGTCCCTTATGTGAGTATAACTTCCAATCTCCTTTTATCTGAAAACAATTTATACTAAGTAAAAGGTTTGTTTTTATATAATTTTATCTTACAGAGAGATAATATATGAATGAGATCCATTTTTTTTTTTTTTTTTTTTTTTTTTTTTTTTTTTTAATTATCAAGATATATTGAAAAATGAAAGATCTTATTTTTTAGGTATTGTATACTCATGGCTTCAAGCAATATTTTACAAAGGTATAGTTTAAAATATACAATATTGCAAGAAAAAATTCCTTTGTGAAAAATTGAATTCTGTTCAGAAAACTCACTGTTGCAAAATGATTCCAGTCGGGAATTTTATGAGCGATAATAATCTACTAGAAAATTCGGATGTTAATAAAAGCTCAAAATGTTTGATAATAGTAAGCAAATTTCTTGTTATTTTGAGAATTGTATAATTCATTAAATATGTAACTTATGTGGATATAGAAAATTAATTTTTATACTTCAGAATCTAAATACCAGGAATTCCAAATATAATTTTTCATTCTTACAACATAAAAAAAATAGTATTTGGTTCTCTATTTGCAACAAAAAAACATTGATTTTAATAAAATGTATGCTACCCCTACTATCTATACAAACGGATGATCATCTAATAATGAAGATAATTAAGTTACCATTGTCTCCCTGAAAAAGAGTCTGCAATAAATTAGGCTAAAGTTGGCCTTTAAATATGCTCTACTGGAAAAGTATTTGGTTCCATAATAGACCATGAAACGTCATTTTATCTTTGGTGTGAGAATCGCACAGTGTATGGTTGGTCATTGTCTTACTGGTAACATTATTGAGTGCTTATAGCAAGGCATCTCTCTCTCTCACGCACACACACATCAAAACAGTGGAAAAATCTCTCATACCAAAAAAAATATATATATATATATATATGCTTTCCTTAGTTAAGGCCTGTACATTTTCCGTAGAAAAGCTTCCAAAAGCTTTTTGCTTTAAAATAATATCCAATTTTAATTTCCCATAAATAATTTGAATACTGACATTTTTCAATATAGCAGCTTTTGCAGTTTAAATACAAGGTATACAAACTCATTTTGATCATTAGTTTTTGAATATTCATTTCCGTAAGTCATCAAATCACATCAGCCTATTAAATTTTATAACTATGTCTCTACTTTTTTTGAACTCGCATTTTTTACAATGGAAAGTATAAATAAAAGCAAGTAGTATCAGATCTGAGTAATACTGTGGTATCAGAACGTTTAAAGTAATAGATTTTTATCTGAAAGCCAAACAAATTATAATAAAACAAATTCTAAAAGTTATTCAAATTTGCTATATTTTCATTAAAAACGAGCTGAAATTATTTAAAATTAACTGAAAAATAATTTAAAATGAACTATGTTTTTCTAAGATTTAATGTTGCATTGAAATAGCAGGAAAAAAACTCTATCATACAATCCAAGCATTATATACGAAAAAAGTTATATCATTTGCATATGTATTAAAACGAGAAAAATTGAAACAAATTTAGATGGAGATATTTAATTGGCAAACAATTTTTTATGATGATATAGAGCTGGTCTCATATTTTATTAATATAATATTTAGAGTAAAAGACCAAATATTTTTAATTATACTTTGGTTGTAGTGTTTTATTATCTTATGAAATACTTTTGTAATAGCAGAGAAAGATCATGTGTTTTTTTTTTTTTTTCTTCTTTGAGGAATGTCAGGACATGATAGCTAGAATGTGTAACATGATTGCCAAATGCTCTATCTATCACATTTGGAAAGAGAAAATTCCAATAAGATAACTGATATTGTGTCATCAATCTTTGCTTCAACAGTTCAAAAATTATTCGAATGTTCTAGATTTGATCTCAACCGATAGAGTAATACAAGTTGAAAAAATATGTCAAAAAAGCTGTTATTTATTGTAAGATTAATTGTAAAAAAACTATTAAAATAAAATGGACATGACTAGAGTAATAAGTAAATGCAATTTGACAATTTTATTAAAAATCATTGAAAATAAACCATTTTCTAGTAAAAATACGATTCCTTTTATTCTTCCTAATTTTTAAATTTTCATTTTTTTATCTCAAAATTTTGATATTACAAATTAAATTTGTAGTTATGAATTAGATGGTAAAAACTATGTTTATCTTCGAAAGTATGCATTTTTATTTCATTATAGAACAATGTTGAGCATTTTTCGAATATTGTGTCAACAAACAAGTTCATGAAGTTCTGTTCGTCAAAATTAAAAATGTACAATTACAAATAAATTACAAATGTAAAATTACAAATAGAAATGTACAGAGTCTTACATTTTTCTCGAATCGTATTCCCAATTTGAATGTTTCCAATTTTTAAGTTTTTTTGTTCTAAAGGAAAGTTATATTTCTTTAATTCAAGTGATGCCTATACAGAAACTTTCATATGTTTGAGTCAAAAGAGTTTATTTCGAAAATGTGCATCTCATTTTAGGTAACAAATATAAATCATTTATAATTTTGAAATTTTTTTTAATTCTATACTGCTAGTTTTTTTCATTTATTTCTCGTCAGCCTGCAAAATATTACTAATCAAAAATACAGTAATAATGTAATCATTAATAAAATTCGGTCAAATGAATAAAACAGTTTGTTCTCACGTTTAACATAACACTATCAAGTCATTTCTGCAATGCCTTTGAAAGAGTTTTGGGAAATTTAAAATATATTTTTACAAAAAAATAATGGATCATTCATTTTAATCATCATACTTCCTCAAAGGAAAAAACTCGAAGCTAAAAAAACTATCCATAATGTGTTCTTATGGATATGCTAAATAAGGCACACATGTAACATTTAGCTATTGATGTTCAACAATAAGCAAATACAAAATCAAACTGCACACATTGAAGAACTTAAATTTACTGCTAGGAGAAGGCTTTCACTGGTATAAAAGATATAAAATTCGCGTGGATAGTCAAATAATAAAAATTGTTGTAACGCTAATTGAAAAATATTGCATGTGTTGATTCTTGCAAGACTTTTTTTGAATGTAGGCCCTATTTATATGGCATTTACAAATGATTTGTGAAACTCCTAAAGCTCAGAAGAGTGCCAATGTAATATTGGTCATATACTATTCAGTCACCCCATAAATTAAATTGGATATTTCATTTGGAAAACTGCAGTTTTGTCTGTTGTAGGATATGTCAATCTATATAACAATTGCACTCATAAAAACAAAATTGGTACAAGCATACAGAAAATTATGCTTTCTCACTACAAGCACTTTTACGGATGTATCCACTGCAATTATTATTGACTTAAAGTGATAATTAAAGAAGTGTCTTGATAACAAATATTCTGATATTCAAAACACCTGTTACGAAAT
This sequence comes from Latrodectus geometricus, assembly GCA_026290005.1. Taxonomy (NCBI): domain Eukaryota; kingdom Metazoa; phylum Arthropoda; class Arachnida; order Araneae; family Theridiidae; genus Latrodectus; species Latrodectus geometricus. The sequence continues at coordinate 63,141 of JAPDSC010035128.1, read as the reverse complement.
TTCATTTTGAGTATGCATTTCATAAAAAACAAATTATATTTGGTTCCATAAATATATTTGTTTCCAGAAATTAATGAAATGACACATAAAAACGGAAATTCGTTCATATGTAAGATAATGCGCTTAAAATCTGAACATATTGTTTCATACTGCAATATACAAAAACTGAATAAATCTATTTTGTGGAACTGATATCCATCATTCATGAGAAACAAAACACAAGGACTTGATCTGAGTAATACAAAACTTTGGCAAAGAATTTAAGCCTTTGATTCAACAACCTGAATATTTATCAAAGACCACACAACACTTGTAATGAGACCGATGATCAATACTTGAAAATATATCCATGAAGGAATAGACTTCTTTTGTTACAAGCATTGGAAAATTCGTTGTTTTCTACGTATGAAGAATGCTTTACATAAATGATCTGTAGGTGATGCGATGAGTCACTTTCATAACTTTCACATTTAGTAACAAGAGAAAATGCTTGAGGTTGGTACATCTCAATAAGTTCTCTGGACTGCTGTCAATAGATAACTACTCTTTTCATAACTGGTGCAGCTTCCAAATCACTAGAAAATAATATTTTATTTTACGAGAGCATGAAATACATTATCAAAACCATCGAATTCTATTTTTGGAAAAAAAAAATATCAATGCTTAGAAACACTCTTTTGAGTCTAGAGAGATGAAATTCTTGATATTTACAGACACTTTATTTTTTCGAATAAATAATGAATTCTTTTTACAGCGTTCCAAAGATAGACTGCCTGCCCATTTTCTCATCAAGGATGATTGTTTTCAGTGAAAAATAATTCACATCACAAGAAATGTCTAGTTTGATTACTAAATCTCATCAAGCCTGTTCGGAATTCTGTTCGAAGATATATACCGACTCTCAGTCTTTCACCTTAGCATTTGAAGCTGTTGAACTGTTTTGAATAACCAATAGATTTTAGTTTTTTATAAAACTGTTAAACCGTGCATAAATGACAGCATTATACATCTTTGCATGAGTCAAATTGCTTCTTATATTAATCATACACAATATAAGAATATTTTTATATCAAATTAGTATATTTGATTCATAAATTTTATGCATGTGATTATTTTAAATTAATAGTTATTTGTTTATTTCTTCTTATTGCCTATTGTTTACCATTTCTTATATTTTGTATACTACAATTCAGTTCCATGAAATTTTAGACAAATTTTGAAAAAAAATTTTTTTCAGACATTTCCTTGATATATGGAGGCAGAAATAAAAAGATATATATATATATATATATATGTTTAAAGTTATGAACTATAATTTTATGGAGTAAATTTTAACTGAAAGATAATGCACAACAAAGGAAACAATTAACAAAGCGTCCAAGAGTAGTGAATAAATAGAATCAAATTTTTTGTCATGAAGACTATTGTGAACTATAAAAAAAGATACATTTATCAATAGTAGATATTTATTTTTTAATGTGTGTATGAGTCAAATTTATAGCTAAAATGTTTTTATTCTTGACTTCAGTTACACGTGACACGGAATCACATGTTTGTCTTTTTTGTTGATAAACTACACACTGCCCTTGAAATTAGATGGTTGTATTATACATAATTTATAAAACCTTTATTTCCGTTTGAAAGGAATGTAACTGTAATCTAGATTTCATAATTACAGATCTTTCCAAGGACGTAAATGTTTTGCTTCTTTTGAGCTATTTTAATTTTTGCTTCTAAAGTCAATTTACTACTATTAATCATCTGACGATTAAATTAAATTTCTTTATTTTGAATTACAATCACAGACAAAAAGCAAACATAATGATTATTGTAGTGCATATGAATAACTGTAATGTCTAACTATATTAAACATAATTGTTTCATATTTACAAGACAAAAAATCTAGTATGAGTTTTCAAAATTAAATTGAATGAAACAAAAAGAATGTTAAATAACATGAGGTTCATTTTATTTTATTTTTTTATTTTTTCACAAATAAAATATATTTAGTAAATAAATTTATGTAGATTTAAAAAATTTATGTCAAATCTACTACTAAAAACAAGTACATAAAAATATGAGAAACTGTCGAAATATTTAATTCTACCAAGTTCATTTTCTATTTCCCATTATAAATATAAAAAAAATTTTTACATAAGCGATATTCATAACATTTTTATGAAGTTATAATAAATTTTATCAAAATATAATAAATACCACTTACAATAAAATTCAATGAAAGTATCATAATTTAATTCCATGCTTTATAGAAATAATAAATCCTAATGAGAAAAAGAACACTCATAAATGTGTGAACATATTATTTTACAGTCACAGACACTTTTAAATACTTTTAAGCATTTAAGGAATTTACATTTGTAATTCATTTTAAAATAATCTTTCATTTTCCAGAAATGGCAAGGATTACAGATCAAATTTTAAAAGCAATCTTTTGATTATAATGCGCGTTATTCTGAACTGAAGCCTACTGAAATTTTGAGATAAAGTAGTTATACCTTCCTAAATTAAATTCCTTTATTGCAATTTTAGAATGCTAAACACAGATTTCTGGTAATAAGTTAGAATTAAAAACATTTCAAATAATTTCTTTTGTATTAATGAAATTTCAAAATATACTAAAATAACTCCTTTCTCTATAATGGTTTTCAATAAAATTGTTTTAAGTGTGATTATTTACATTTTTGTAAAAATTCTTTATTTTACAGTTTTATAACATTGTTCATATCCTAATAATAACATATAAATCTATGTAAATTGGTTTACTTTTATTTTCCCGTTGATTCTAAAATATAAATATATATATTCCAATCCATTTTTCAATTTATTTTTTCTCACATTTTCTTGTTTTTAATGCCTATTTTACTTATTCTATTTTTATTATTCCTCAGAATATTTTACTTTGTATTCTAAACTATTTATTTTGTTTTAATTGTGAACTCTTTTTTTTTTAAGCATCTTTGATTTGTTTTAATTTTTTTTATTATCTAATTTATTTTGTTTGAAAATTTCCAAAGAAATCTGCTTTATCATTTAATTTAGCCTTTAATTAGTTTTTATTTTAATCAATATAGATATGTGTTTTTACATAACTGATGCATGCTGATGATTAATGTAATGATTCTAACATTTTTATTGTTTATGTTCTTAATTATTTCTTTGAACCTTAAAATTATTTTTGCAAGAATGACTGCAATTATTATTTATATATTAAAATCGATTTTTTTTTATTTCTTCTATAATATGAATCACATGTCCCATGTCAGCATATGGCACACCAAATTATTTTATACGGCTGAAGAGGATTTCTTTTAGAATTGGTTTGGTTTGTCTCTCTACAATTATTTTTTTTCTTACAAGGATTGTTCAACCTTAGAGGATAATTCTGAATAGGTAAAAATATTCCGACTCAAGGAGGAACTCGAATTTGTGGACTGTTGAAGTCTAAAGCCATGACAATAAAGCTGTGCATTTTCAGGAAACGGAGAAAAAGAAAATGGTTTGAACATTTATTTATGTATTCACAAATTGATATTATTTCTTGTACTCTTTTAATTTTATATCCGAAATTTTAGAGCTACATAATTTGAATATGGGAAACTGCTGAATCTTTATGAAACTCAGTATTTATCTTCATGGAAAAAAAGGATGCATGTCCATTGCATTATAAAAATACTAGAGCATTTTCTTGTGTTTCAATTTTATGATAGTGAAAATCACTTATCATAATCATTGAATAATATTTTGTATATAACCTTATCTTATATTATTTTACTTTGTAAGTAAAAGAAAATATTTTAATCAAGTTTAATATTGATATAAAACAAGATATATCCAGATTTAACTTGTGATCATTGTATTGAATGGTACTATAAATTTATCAATAAAAATTGTTATTAAAGTACACTATTATGTAATAAAACTACCGTTTTTATAACATATTTCTATTAGCAATGATAATTAATTTTTATTTATCTATTCAATTTCTTAGAAATTTACTTATAGTCAAATGCAGAAGATTCTTATGCTGAGAAACTATTCTTCAGTATTATTATGCTCTGATAAATACTTTATTGTAAAAATAAATTTTTGTCATCATTTAAAGATCGAAACAAAGAAATGCCATCATATTGTGAAATTTATAATCATTTCTATAATTAAATTTATCGTGCTTTAGCATTCAATACTTGCTTTTTTTATAACATTAAATATGTAGTATTAAGTTCTAGAAGATTTTTAGTAGCTTACCATAATATTTTATCATCAATTCTCTAATTAAATACAAATGTTTAGTTTTTAATTTTATAAGCACTTTTGAAAGTTTTACTTAAATCTTGTTTTTCTTATTTAATGCATCTCTGTACATTAAATTTTAACAAGAATTTAAAAATTCGATATCTATCTATGTATACTAAATTAAAATTTAAACTAAAATATAATATTTATTAACATTAATGTCTTTTATTAATATCAATTTTTTAAATTCTTCTTAGGTAAAACTTTAACAAGAAATATTCAGAATTAATAACAAACAAATATTCTCAGTATAATAAATGTAATCAGTTGCATGAGTGAAGTGTTTCCTATTATTATTATTATCGAGATTGGAGAAATACAAACTATTGTTTCCAGATAATTTTTTAAACATAAAAAAACTATTCTCTTAATTTAATTTTTGGAACCAATTTAAGATTATAAATTTTAACTTTCTCCAAAAACCCCAAAAAATTAATTTAAAAATATCCAGTGCAAATTTAATATAGTTCAATTATAATTCGTATAAGAGCATTTTTCGATACAGAAGATTCTTTTTTTTCTTCATTAATTTGCTAAAATTAATTAAATATTTTAAATTAATTAAATACATTTTTGCAATTAAGTACAGTTTTTTAATGATAAATTTATCCAGTAAATATTAGTGAGACTAACAGTAAATATTAGTGAGTCCAGTATAACTTGTAAATTTTAATTTGTCCTCGGTATTGATTTAATCCTTATATTATTAAGCTTTGTCTAAAATTAATGACTTTGAAGGAAATCTCTCGTTAAATCTCTCGTTTTATATTCTGAATTATTGCTTAGTATGGCTGAATCCAGAAATTAGTGTATGTTTTCTGTGAACTTCAGAAAATTTCAATGAGCCGTATATATAATAATGTATGACTGAAAATATTGGACTACAAAAATAGTGATAAAGGTAAAAGCATACTAAAAAAATAATATTACTAAATAAATTGGTTTGTGTTACATAAATAGCTAATTTTTTCATATTTTAAAAACCCGAAGAGCACGTGTAAATGGAAATGGATTGAAAATAGCATGCGGCCTGACAAGTTATTGGATCTTGCAATAAAATTATTACTTAGCAATTAATGACAAACACTGAAAATTAAATCATTCATATCAAACGTTTATTATTTCTATGACAAAACACGAAAAGTGTATCAAGTGTTTCTGTAACAATGACTTTCTTATGTGAGAAATATTCGATCTGTCCCAATGAATTTTCCCTTGCCTGACTATACAAGAAAAAAGAAGAGAGACTGATAGAGTTAATGCCTACAATGGCTAACTTTCATGTAAAATATTATTAACAAAAATTAAATTGGGGTAATGAAATGACAGATGATAACAGAAAGTACTGAAACATGTTCTTACGATATATCTCAAGTAGATCAATGATAACTTTAATAACCTCGTAGAAAAAATATGAAACAAAACACTTTACTTATCATCAAATATGTTCGTCACTTAAGATTATCAGATTGATTCTTATCTTGATCGTGAAAAACTAATTTATTCTTGATATAATGAAGGCCATTTTTCTTGAGAATAAAGATATGCTAAGATATTTTAATCTTTATTTTGTTAATCTAAAATCTTGTGACTTTATAAAATAATATTAAAGAGCTTCTGATTATTTTTTAAGTTAATACGTAATACATTTGTGCAGCTGTATAACCTCCAAGCAGCTCAAATATGTACAATTTCTAGTTGGAAGATTTTGAAAAACAAATGGAAAGAAAGAAGTAAATATTTCACTTGATTTGGTTAAAGCTTTGTGGTTATTTTCACCTAATTTCTTCACTATATGAAAAGTAAAAAGGAAACATTATTATTTTCATGTAAAACTAAATAAATGAATTAGTTTATGTGAAGTTTTATCAAATGCATGAACTTAAAAAAACATAAATTGTTGAATATAAGATGAATTAAATGTTACCCTCAAAGAGTTCATTTATAACAGAATCAACGAAATTCTTAAAGCATCCTCATAATATCTGCAATCATCAACATTAAATGGTTGATGTCAATAGATTCCTACATGTATCATCAATTCAAAAGCAATATGGAGGCCAAAATCGTGGCAAAAATGAAGTGATATTAAATTTTTAAAGATAAAATTCATTTCGATAGTTTGATAATTTCAGAAAAAGTTTATTTAATGTTTTGAAATCTGAAGTATAATTTATACACATTATCTTGATTTAACAGATTCTGTTTAAGTTTACCTGTTTATAGAAATTGTTATGGTTATATTATCTGCATAAGAGTATTATGAACTTAGGAGAAATCCATTACTTTTTTTAGTATCCTACTGTTTCGGACGTAAAAAGCACTTATTTACTGGGAACTTATTTACATTATTATAATTTTAGTTACCTTATATCTCAGCTGTAAATTTTCACTCTTTTGCTGCAATATATATTACATTTACATAGTTTTAATTTGATACTATAAAATTCACGTTGTTGATGATTCATTTAAATATGTATTAAAAATCTCTTCACAACGTTATTTATACGCCTAATGCGTAACCAAGTATTTGATTTCTGAATAAAATTAATTAAGTAAAAATCTTTTAATCAATGATAAAACTAGATAAATTTGAAATCCTCATACAGTTTGGGGGGACAGGTTATCATGCATATTATGTATACAGCATTTTTTAATTTTAAGAGCGGATCTTATATACAAGCATTCTTTAAAAGTAAAATTCACGTTAGGCTATTTTAATGACATGAATTCTACTATTTTTCGCTATCCTTTTCATTATTAGCACTATAATGAAGAAATTAAGTAAATATTGGCACTGATCTTAGAATTTAATGTTTTTAAATAGCTTTTATAACTCAAGAGAAAGAACTATCTAATTTATAACTTATCATACCGTTAAAATAGGTTAATAAAAAATATCTATGCAAACTACGATGAATTTACATATTGGATTATTTGAATCTCCATTGAAAGCTTATTAATACAAAGCAGTTTGTATATACATCTATAGGAACAGCACCTTAAAGTTTAAAGGAAATAATTTAAATCATTTCTATATAATATTAAACATTATATTAGTTATATAATGAAGTTTTTTAATTTTGTTGCTGTAATTATCAGCTTTTATCAGAAAATTAACGATAAATTAAAAATGTAAATTTTTTTATTATAAATATCATTATCTTCTGATTTTTATAGAAGAGTCATACAGTAGAATGAATTATAATATTCATATTTGTATTAATATAAAATGTGTAGAATATATATTATACTTGGTTTCATTCTGACGGAAAATATTACATGATTATTCTTCATATTTTTATGTAAATAACGCAAGGTAATCATTTTAAAAGTTTTTTTCATGATTCTTAACTTATTATAACATTTTTAAATGACACAAATGAGGGACCCAATATTATGTCACTTTTGATATTTTAACATCTATTTGTTTTACATAAAATAGTTTATTCGCTTTTTTAAGTAACAAAATAGCTCTGATAGTTAAATTAAAAAAATTAATAAATAAATAAACGATAGAATATAAGAGAGAAAAATTATTATTTTACTATTTACGCATTATTAATTACTTTATTAATGTTTATTACTATAGGTTAATTTATTTGTTTTATTTCACTAATTTACATTTTTAATTTTTATTCTGAAAATTTACAAATGTCCTTGTATATTTTTATTTTTATATAACATCATATATCAAGAAATGTCTAAAAAACTTTAAGAAATATCAAAAGCAATGTTCATGTCATAAAATCGGACAATACACATTTCTTACTTCGACGTTTCATTTATTTTTTATGTTCGCAGAGCTGCTAAAGCAAACAACATTTATTGTTCTTATATGATCAACAAAGATCAGTTCAAGTCAATTTCATAATTGGGTAATATATTAAGGACTGTTCTGGATATGGGGGGGGATGGATGTGTAGAGGGGAAAGACAAACCTCTCGAAGAAGTAATCTAACTGGACGAAAAAGTAGGAGTCGTAATCATTCGCTCTATATGCTTTCCTATCTGGAAGTGATAATAAGAGTCACCTTCATCCTCGTGATCAGAACGTGATCGTATCGGGAGACTGTCACGTGATCGTTTGTTATCTTCGGAAGCGAGGAAGAAACCAGTCCATGTGTACGCGGAATCCTTTTTATCAGTCAAGAGTGTTTTTGTCATTCCTAACCATAAAAGTTCATTTCTGGAAAGTATCGCGCTCTTCATATCATGCGATAATATGATATTCTTAATTTTGTTTGTAACTTTTTCGATAAGAAAAAATTATTACTTCATGTGACGTTAGAAGAAAGAATGAAATCCACGCGTTTAAAATAAAAGGAAAGTTTTATTTAAATCATGAATAGTAATATTTTTACAGTTAACTTTCTGATTATTTAGACAAATTTTACTTAATTTAGTCAAACACAGAAATTAGAAGAATAGTAAATAGAAAAACAATAAATTATAGAATGAAAAATAGCGTTTTCTTAAAACTAAAATAAATGCTTAACTCATAGCTTATTAGAAAATAATTTAAAAAGGAGAGTAACTCTAAAATAATTAAATTGAATTATATTAAAATAATGTATTCAAAAATTACAATGAGTAAAGTAATTTAATTTTTACTTATTCAAACTATTTCTTATAGCAACTGAGTCCTTATAATTATATTTTGGTTTGGTTTTTAATAATTATGAAGTTAATATTTTTCTTTTAGTTCTTTGTATATAACTGTGAGTTTAACTTTTTATTTATTTTATAATTTGAGTCTGAGGATAAGGCAGAAAATGATGCAGATAATAGATTTATTCAGAAAACTTACTTCCAGCAAATATTTGAAATGAATTAAATCCAAGAATATTTTCATAAATTAGATCTTACCTCTTTTCATTGGAGTATAATGACCACAATGAGAAAATATTATAGTATTTCAATACTTTGCTTTGAAAGCAAGTAAGAAAATTTTAAATGTTAATTCTTTATAACTCATGAAGCACTTGATGTCGATAGCTAATAATGACTTAAGATTTAATAATCTCGTTTTGAATAAACGAAAATAAGACTGGTATTCACAAGAAAAGTGAAAAAAATAGATTATGTTATCGTTTAATTAGGGAAAATTTCAATAATATATGGAAAGCATAAAACAATTATATTATAGAAACACTCGTAAATTCTGGAACTTTTTCTTTAACCTTTATATGCTATGCATATAAAGGTTAAAGATACGGGAACAATCGTAATAACTGATTTGTCTTTTATTTGCAATTTAAAATATTTTTTTAATTTAAAATCAACTTCATTAAAAAGTTGAAAAAAATATCATTTCAAGTTCTATAATTATTCATAAAGGGCATTTTATCCATTTATAACTATAAATTTAAACAAAAGTTATAAATATTCTCCATTAAAATGTTAAAATGTTAAAAGGATTTCAAATTCATTGATATTTAATTTTAATAGAATTAAAAAAAATTTCATTTAATTTAAAATATTATTAAACATATCTTGTCGTAATTAGTTGAATCACTTCTTTTCAGTTAGTAAAATACACTTTTTTAATTAGTAGGAATATTTCATTAAGTAACCATTAGAAAATAATGTTGTTTCGACTACTGTACATGTGTACTAAAGTGTATTTTAGATTGTACTATGCATATTTTTTTACTTATATATTTCATTTTGAAATGAAAAAAAAAAAATCTGTTATTTAAACTGCAAATTCTTTTGTTTCTGTAACAGGTTGATTAACATTAAAAGCATGAAAAATAAATTTCAACATTTACTCCCGTTAAGAAATTATAAAATTAATTTTAAATTTTCAACATATTTTAGAGAACCGTTTTGACACACAAGTGTGGTGTGCCACATAAATATGGAAACACTTATGTTTCTCAATTTGAGAGACACTCAGCCCTGTCTTTCTCAGTAAAAGCTTATATCACTAACTTTACAAAGGAGCCTGAATGTTGACACTGCTTATTGTATTGCTCAATTAAATCAGACTGTGGTTGACTTTTGTAGTGCACAATAAATGTGTATGAATTTTAAAAGACAGTTATTTGTATTTACAGACTTCATAAAATTAATACGCAGTATCCAGGAAGTAAAATGATATTAACCCATTTGCTTAAGCATAAATATTAACTTTATTCTGATGTAATGGATAGCTGATAGTATTGTTAATTGTTGATTTGTTAAAAATCTTAACTTTAAAAGCTGAGATTTTTCTGTAATTTAATTCTTAAATAAAGTCTTTTATAGCAAAGCAGAGCATAGTCAATTTAAGTTCTGCCGGTTAACAGTCTGCCAATGAAATTAATAGTTTAGTTTGGATAAACATACAAAAATAGTTGTGTGATAAGTGGCAGTTTAACAGTGGGAAAAGGAAATGTTTTAACATTTGATGATTGATAATAGAAACACTAACGGGGAAGAACAACAGATTCTTAAAGAAAAGGAGAGAATTTTTTTAAAAGAGCATCGAGAGATGTTCCTCTAATACTTCACAGCAGTTCCTAAAATGTTCTTAATAGAGGATTAGTGATCACAAAGTGAAAATAATATGGTCAAATAATCATATGTTTATATAATTTATTTTATACATAAACATATAACATTTTAATATTAAATTGATAATTTATAGTAAGTACTTTGATGTGTGTGTATTATGAAAAACTTAATATGATTCTATTTGAAAATTTTTATTATTCAAATAGAATCACTATTTGCCATTGCATTTATAAATTCAAGAAATCAACTTTCTATTTGGGAAATAAGTGAGGAAGATAGTAAGGAAGATCTCCAGAATTGTTAGGAATCAAATATTTACAAAAAAAATGAGTTATAAATTTTATACATTTTGAATTCTATTCATTAATAGTTGGCTTTCTGAATATTTATACTTAAAAAATAATCCGAGACTACATCCGAAACCAATGCTTACAAAGTGAATTCTATGTTGCAAACTTTGAAAAGTTTGCACCATAGAATTTAAATGTTAAAGAAAATACTTAACAGCGTATGTTTTGCTACTTTCTTAATAATGAAATATTTTAAAATTTATCTTTTTAATCATTTGTTAAATAAACATTACAAAATTATAGGAAATACTTATTACTTAAAAGTATAATGTTAGTAAATATTAGTAAATATTTTGGCAAATTTCGTTTCGTTTCTGAAATTATAAGTAGTAAGAAAAATTGTTACTCTTTAAGAAGAGTAAGAATGATTTTTAATATACATCATGACAATTTTTAAAATATTCTTGATAGATAATTTGGGACTAAAAAGTGAAAATAACACATGATGAGATAATCATAGATCTAACTGTAACTGTTAAAGTAATTAATTTTTCATATCTACTATTTTAGAAAGTGGATTTTATGGTAAAATATTATAGATATAATTTATATATAGTGACTAGATTTCCTATAGTATATTTCTTAATATATATACAAAAAACACACACATGCACAGAGAATTATTAAGGATTGCTTATGAAACCTAGAGTTAAATAGATGTTTGCCAAGTGCGAATCATATGTTTACAAAGAAGTTGCGTAAATCTGATTTTTTATTCTTACTCCTTTCATTGCGTCTACCATTTCTAAGTTTATTTTGGGATCTCAGAGCAATGAACCAGTTATTTCATTATTTTTAGATTTAGTGAGTTGAGAAATAAGTAATTTGAGAGTTTTAAAAACGTTTCACTAATTGAGATTTTAAACAAATTTTTTACTTTATTTTTAAATGTATTTTTAAATATAAATCAAATTTAAGCTGATGAAGATCTTAAAGAGCATTTTAATTTTTATAGTAAATTTGTATCAACTAGATAATTAAAATTGGGTAGATGAAATCATATCCAATTTAACAGGATCTCTTTCTGTATCAAAGATTTGTGCTTCTTACATTTTTATTTGAAAAGAATTATATTTTAAGTTTCTATACCAAAAATTTGATCTATTTAAAAATATTTATGTATTTAACTATTAATGTGCCAAAAGTTTAATGAATTTAAATAAATTTTTAAATTTAATTACATAAAAAAATTAATTTTCTTTGAAAAACAAATGGATTTCGCGAGGCTGATATGTTCCATATATTGAAAAAAATATTTTAATTTTGCTTAAGAAACAATTAAAAAATTATTTATACTACTTGAAAATACAATACAGTAATGCATACCAATGATGATGTCTCTGGAATTACAATATCATCGCTTCACTCAAGTTATCAAGATATTTAAATAGATCAAGATCATCTGTCAGATTGAAAAACATGATAATATAAAGAAGTTACGAAATCAGAAAGATTTTAAAGAAATATAAATTACGAAGCATTAAGGGTCATATAAAAAATGTCCTTATTCCCATAAGTGTGATAAGTATTACACATGGGAAAAAATATTTTGATATTTGATAAATATTTCTTTATACAGCAAGGACAAACTTTTACATATGTAAATTCATAATTATTTCATACTAAATTATTAGACATTATAAAAATCGTAATCAAAAACAATATCACTATTGAAACTAATTTATAATTTGAATGGTTTTTCATTTATTATTAGCTGTTAATGAATCGAATTTCTTTACGAGATATGAATAGAGCATTAGAGACTAAAAACACTTCTCTACTATTTAGTTTCACAGAAATAAAATATTTTTATCATAGATGAAAATCTTTTTCTGAAAATAATTTTTATCAATTCTCACAAAAATTTTATGTATGTTTAAAAAATAAAATACAGAAATATTGAATTTATGTATCCATGCGGATACATATTCCTTGGAACACATAGAATGCACTCAGACGTATTTTTATTCATTAATATTCCTTATTTATTTAATTTATTACGATTTCATGAGGTTAAAAAACAAAAAAAAACCTTCTTATATCTGTATAAATTTAATAGTTTTTCCAAATAAGCATTGAGCTAACTATTTTACATATATTCGCTTTTTTCCCCTGATCTAATAATATTATTAAATTCTTATTTAAATGTTTGTAAAAGTTTCTATATTATTAATTATTTAACTACTCAATTTTATTTTGCTCTATTTAAGACTTTTAAAATTAATTCGATTGATGTTGATAAAAATATATTTTTAAATGTAATATTTATTAAGTATGTTTAGAGTACATTGTAAGTAACCATTAATTTTTAAGTATTATTTAAAAGTACTGGGCTTCTTATTTGCATTGTTGAGTAACAAAAGTTTTAAGAAAATGATCAATATTTTAAAACTCATCTTGAAATAATGACACCTAAAGTCTAACTAATTTCTCTCTGTACTACTTTACTTTTGAAACAAATTCACTTTTGATAGCTACTTTACTTTTGAATAAAAATAAGTAAAATTTGTAAAAGGATAGTATTTATTCGATCATTAAGAATTCAAATGTACTCAGTGTACATATAAGTAATTTTCCGATATATAACATACCAACTGAATTACATATTATTTGTAGAATTGGAAGTGAATAAGTACATGTTCTATGTACTTTATCTGTCATAGTGTGTATGGTATGTTTTCGCTTAAAACTACTACATTGGCATAATATCCTTCAATTTTTTTTTTGGTAAATATCTGGTTAATTTAATAAATTAAGGTATATATATATTAACAAGTTTATCAGTAGTATTATAATTCTTTGTAAGTAATAATTCAATGAATTTCTGGAGCCTCACTCTGGCTCTTTTGACATTGTTCTTCCCCCCGACATCCACGGAAATCTCCAAAAATTCCTCGAACGTTCTTCTGACGTCACTTCTGGGCCACAAGCTCTGGTCAATTAGCCGATTCAAAACCATGTGATAATCTTAGATGTGCAACTCCAGGGAGTAATTTAAAATCCATTAAGGTGTCATCACCCCCATTAAATTGGTCAAGGGAGAGGTAACTTCTCCAAAGCTCTTATAACGCAGATGGTCCCTCAACAGGTAATTCCGATTTTATGCAGATGAATCATATTTGACATAAAGGACTTAACGCCCCTTCTCGATCTATCTCTGCTATTCTCACGTTATCTCAAACCATAACTAATGGTTTTCTGAGGTACTGTTTAGTTCCAGGTGTTCCATCTTGGAAAATCAATCTCTTTGACAGATTGAAAGAGAATTCCATCATGTTTCTGGAAATATCTTGAGAGTAGGAAATCAATAATGGTGACGTCATAACGTACATTTTGAAAATTAGATACTGTGGATTTATGAAAATAATGCAGTCCTTATGCTCTTTAAGAAAATCAAAACTTGCCAAATACTGATATTATTAAATAGAAAACTTTAAAAAATATAGCTAAGCCTTGTTAATTAAGGCAAAGTTAAATTCTAAAACCCACATGTTATAGAACTTAATTTTTTCTTCACTTAATCAGACATCTTTAGATATTATTAAGATTTTTTAGGTGTATAATATTCATGTATTTTTTCTGGTAAATTTTCCAAACTTGTGTTTCAAAAACTCCCAAATTTCCAAGCATCTTTTCCGTTAGCTGTGCATGCAGATATAATTATTACTTATATGCAGAATACTTATTACTTTTCAGTATTTAAGAATGGGGAAATCTAAACTCTAATTTTTCGTATCATATATTAAATCAATGTCAGCCCTTTAGAAATAAATTTGTTGTCACAAAATTTAAAAACCCCAACGCATTAATTTCATAACACTGAATTAAGTTAAGGCTGATAAATTCAATCTCTTAATAATCTTTCTTCTTGTTATAAATAACAGGAAAATTATTTAAATGATTTTATTTTCCTCTTATAACTACTGAGACAAATTCTTTAACAAAAGAATAAATCTAAATTTAAATAACTTGTAGCCATATGCTGTTAAACACATCAATATAAATAAATTTCTAAAAAAAAAAATTATTTATTTTTTTTTTTAATTGTTTCATAAATAGGAAAACATGGAATGAATTCAAGAAAAAAATGAAGCTTATGAGCGAAATTAAAACCCGAATGATAGTCAAAGTATGGTAATACAATATTTTAATGTAAACAAGGTTGATAAAGTTTCGTAAAAGTGATCACAGTGCCTCATTTAATTACCAACACATATTCATTAAGAATATCATTAAAGAATTATGATTTTTAAGCAGAGTCAATAAACTATTCCAAAGTATTAAATCAGTTAAATGAATGATGCAATTTGAAATTAATTTAAAAAATACATTAAAATTTGGCAATAAAATACTTTAAGTTTAAAACAATTTATTTTTATATTGAAACTCATCACAATAGTGAATAAAATATAATTTTGAAATAAAATAATATTGTAGCTAGCACTATTTCCGATTCGAAATCATAACGATTGGCATTCACTGAACCAAAAAATTGAAAATGTTGGTGTAAATTTCTTATTTTCCATTATACATGTGTTTACTATTTAATGAAACTGAGCATCAACTTTTAATTATCATTTAGCAATCTTTTATTTACTGTCTTTTTAAATTGTGTAAGTTTAAGCTGTTATATTTTTCGTAATAAATAAATAATTTAAATTGCTGAATTTTTCAAAAGAAAATTTCGTTTTGATACATTATATTAATTTTAATTTTTCTTTGCAATCTTATTAATTTAAATTTGTTTAACAATAAAAAGTGCATTAATTATGTTTATATTAGTCTTAATGTTGCGAAATTTATTGAAACTAATTCATTTTCTTCAGGATGTATATGTTACAAATTTAAAAGTATTTCAAAACTGCCTGTTTAGTTTCTTTAAATTAAACAAACTATTTTTAATTTTTCTAAATTAAGACTTAGTAATATATATTGGTAAATTCTTATATAAAAAATTTAATATAATTTACTCATAATTTGTTATGTGGATATTCCTTTTACATTAAAAATATTACTTTTTCTTATTTTACTAACATTTCTGGAAATATTATTCATAAAGTTAAATAATTGTCGTAAATAAAAGATCCTAAATTTTTTGGTAAATTCGATTAGTTTAATAATTTTTTTAATTAAAATATCTTTATATGCTAGGGAACCAAGTGGATATGCAAATATTTTCATTGTAATAAATGGAAAAAAGTAAAATAATATTTCAGTTTTATTAAAAAAATATTTACTTAATCATTGAATAACTACCAATGATTAATTATATTTTACTTATTAATTTTGGTGTAAACTGGTTTACATTTTAAATTCATTGAATTGATTTTAATAGTGCATATTTGTTAGTAAGATTAATTTTAGCAAGATGTTATAGTATTTTAATCCTCTTTACTTTTTTTAAACTACTAATAATGATAGTGACAAGGTTTTTATTTTATATTCTTGCGTTTTGTGCATTTCTTATTAGTATGAATACATTGATTATATAATTTTGTAATTATTTAACTTGGCAGTTTTTTTCAATACAAACAAGGTTAAATCTATATCTATCCAATTCCCTCCACATTAAAAAAAATAAATGCATTAAAAATATACATTTTTATTCATAATTTTTTTTTAACATTTATACTGACAAACTGTATTTGACTTATGCTATCAAAATATACCTTTTCAGTTTAAACATATTTAATCTCACACGGATTTTTTTAATTTTTATGTTATGTTTAAAATATTACTCTCGATTTATTAGTTTTAACCAAACAAAGCATTTACTAGCTGATGTAGTTAAAATTATTTCAGATTTTTATCAAAAATACAACATATATAACACTTACGTATTAATTAGACTATATATTATTTTACTTTCATTTTTTTAATAATTTTTAGATTAATTAATATCTAATTAAATATTTTTTCACTTTTTTAATTATTAATTAACATTTAATTGTTATAAAATTTAAACAAAATATGTTACATTCAATGTGTTTAGTTATACTGTGATATTCTTAAAATGAATAAATATTTTCTATTAATACTCAATTTCAAGCAAATATGCAATCAGGTGTTTAAAAATTGTTTAAAAAAATATAATTAAATATTCCATAACAGCCAAATCATTAGATTCATTGCTTATCAAACGTGCATTTTCATATCAAAAAAAAAATATATATATATATCTATGAAAAACTACAAAAAATTCATAGTTCTCATACAAATTACTCTAATTATACGTAATATGAAGATAATTCACTCTAATTTGTTCTTAAACGCGATAAAAATTGAAGTGATATCTCTATTATATCTCTATCTATCTTACCTCTATCTAGCTTATCTGTATTAATTAGAATTTCAAATCTCGAAATAATATCTAATGAAGTAATTAATTAATTTAGTTATTATCTATTTACAATTTACACGATATTGATAACGTAGTAACGATATTGATAACGCGATTCTATTTATTTATTTGAAAAATATTTCAAATATAAGAGGTCTTTTTCATGAAACTACAGGTACAAAACTTAAGATATTGATTTTAATTTATCGATTTATTTTGGCAATATAAATTGATCGCAATATTTAACTGTTCTAAATATAATCATCATTTCGTTGGAAATATTTTGTTTCCTTAAAAGAATGTCTTAAGGGAAATGCTGTTCATGTTTTCTGTGAACATACTTAGATTCCTCAATAGTAGATATTTATTGACTAAATTAATAATGAAAAATCATGAATCCAACTACTTTTATTAATATTTTATAGTAAGAATAATAATCTCTTTTTTTATTAGCTCCTTAAAAAGCTATACAATGCATGTTAATATTCAAAAAATGTAAATTCAGTAAAATTTGTGTAATTTAAAAAAAAAAATTAAGTAAAAATTTTTTATATTTCTGTTATGAATATTAGTAGAATTATAATAAATCTTCGTAGAACATATACTTAAGACATGAAAATAATATTCATGCAATTTAAATATGATATCAAGGTAAATTTTCAAAAAGTAATAAAAAAAATCAATTTACATTGATTCAAAATAATATATACATGATTTGAGTTACCATCAATAGAAAATATTTTCATCACTTAAAATTATTCCCTAAATGAAATTTTTGTATGAAGTTAAAATATTGTTCAAACAACGAGATTAAAAATGATATTTCATAACTTTTAAGTAAATCGCAAAATACTAAATATTAGAAGAAATTTTAAACTAAATTTAGAAAAAGAGTCGAAAGATTATTTTCCTCAAGCCATACCAGGCACATTTGTCACATAAATAAATAAACACGCAAGCAAACAGCTGATGGACCTTAACTTCAATTTCTCTATCTAAAAGTAAACACATAAACTTTTAACTCTACAAATTATCCATAAATTGGAAACACGTGTTGATAATAAACATTGCTCATTTCCAAAACTTCTTATGATAAGATAAGTGATGTTTATGTTATGATAAGCATCTCAAAAATCCAGTAATTCCGTAAATTCCAGACTTTAACTGCAATGCGGACGAAATTTCACCCTAAATTTCCCCTCTGATTTCCTAGCTTCAATATAAAATATGTCCTTTCCGATTTCTTTCATTTATAATGGAAATTACCTTAAGAATAAATGTTTGGAAAAAAAAGAGAGAATGAATTATTTTAATTTTTTTAAACGAGATTATATATATAATAATACAAGACTATTGAATAGCATAACAATGAGATAAGTATCAAAGTTTTACGAATATCATACCAGATGAGTCAGAAACAAAGTGAGAGTAACAAGGCGCAATAGAGTGTGTAAAGTGAGAGTAATAAAGAGAGTGAGAGTATAAATAAAGCATGTCTGACATTACGCGTTTGAAATACCACAGCAAATACCATAATTTATTTTGGGGATATAAATTCATGAAAATGCTTATTATATCTCAAACATTCTCAAATATGACTCTCATGAATCAAATTCTAGCACCTGAGATAAATTCAATCTAAATCAGTTTAAATAATCACACAATACAATTTGTATACAATAAGTCACTAAACTAATAAGAATAACGAATTAACTAGTAGCGATTAAGTGAATGAAATTAGTAGAAATTATGAATGAATTAAGTGAAAAATCTAATTACAATGTGATGACACAAGCACTTTGAGGTTCCGCAACTTTTAACTTGAGATTAATAATGAGATACAAATCTGAATGAAGTGGCTGATCTATAGAATTAATATTGTTATCTTATTTACGACAATCTTTAGATTAAAAGACGTATGGATCTTATCTATGACGTACAGCAGTCTTTTATTGAGAGTTCTTACGTAGAAAATAAGGCTTTGCGTTATCTACATATGATAATTACTCCTACATATTCGGATACCTTTTGGCATCGTATGTGCTTGAAAACATAGCCATATATGATCCATTTATTTAGAGTACCTAATTCATTAATTATTTTAACCGAGCTAATTGAATGATTTTTTTTTATTCTTTGTGAAGATTTAAGTATGAATAGAAGTAATATATGTGAAAACTGATATCATAATTAACAATTTCTATTGTAAAATCTAAGCGAACGTATGAAAGCTTGACGAAAATACATATTTGGCATTAAATCAATCAATTTATGAGACTTCTATGAAGAGCTTTCTTTTATTTTTAGTAACATTTTTTGATAATTTTTTTATTTGGCTAATATAAGAAATTCTCTTAATTCAATGACAAACATATCAGGATAATTAAAAAACCCTGATAATAAAAGTCGATTAGCTTGTATAATTATCGTTGCACATGGTTAATTATAAAATATAATTTGAAGTACCGTAAATTAAATAGAAGGAAACAATTTCTGTGCATTTAAAATTGGTTATACTTATTATTAAACGTCATAAAATAAGTTTATGAGTTTAAAATTTATAATCATAATAAGTTTTATGCACGCGCGTTTATAAATTTGCATATTTACTAATAAATATTAATTTATTTGATTCAAATTTACCATCTTCATACAAATACCTCAAATGTATTTATATCTATTTCCAAAAAAATAGGATGCTCGAGCGAATATTAATATACAGTTTAAGGTTATGCATAGATGACAATTTAAAAAAAAGAAAATAAACATGAGGCTTTTTTTTTTTTTTTTTTCTTGAAACGAAAAAGTTCCGAATCGGAATGTTAAATGCGAATTGTTAAATACGCATCAGAGTGTTAAATCGGAAATTAAATTGCGCATCGCGGTATAAGCAACTTAACAAAGAATTCAAATTTTTGATTTTGTCTTACATTAATAACCAAATACCACAGTTAAAATTTCGAGATGAAACAGAGTTTTTTTTATTTTCACTTAATTAGAGACCAACATCTTGATACAAGCTTCACTATATTCTGTGTTATCGTTTTGAGTTAAATCTCGGATAAAAACTTGACGGACAAAGGAAATAATAATTGTATTTATACAAATAATATATATATATATATATATATATATATATTTGTAACTTTTTGTATTTTTATTTTTAAAAGAAAATCATACAAATTTTGCACTTTTAATATTAAAAAATAAACATTTAGCGAATGCCTTATTTTAAATTAAATAGTATTCCATTCTCATTTATTCACACATATCATGCATAATTAGCATTGACAATATAAAAAAATGAAAGATTAATTTTATTTTATAGAGTGTTGTATTATCATTAGTTTTTATTTTATGGTGTTCTGTAGGTTTTTGTTTACTTAATAAGAATATAGATTATAAACTGCACTTTTACTTTATGAAAACCTTTTGCTTATTCTGTGTGGTAGGAATTAAAAAAATAAGGATAGAATATGTATAATATAAATTTATTTAAAAGTTTTATCAAATTAATTAGTGAGAAGTTTATATAAAATAAAAATAAAATAATGGGAATCTTTTGCGAAGAAATATCTTGTACAGTTTTAAGAAACAGTGTCTTTTACGATAATGGTGTCAAAACATTCCATTTAAATTGTATAAGTTCAAAATGGAACGTTTTGACACCATTTTGGTATAATTAATAGCAACAATTTTTATTTAGAATTTATGTCACAATCAATCAAAGGAATCTATGATCTTTAAACTTTTTTTGACCTCCGTAAACGATACGAAAACTATTTCTGAGATAGGTGAGTTTTCTCAATGGAGAAACAAAGATTAATGCTTGGCTCCATTTATCGCCTTATCTGTCTGCCAAAGTGACGCCAAGCTTATCTCTGTGGTAACCCTGATTCTGTTCCTCTCTGGGGGTATAAATATACGGCACCTCTCCCGTTACAGGTATTAAGGTATTAGTTAACTTTACTCTCATTTTAAGTGGTTATTCATCAAATTGTTAACCAAGATTCTAAGATGTCCGTCGGTCCATTAGAAAAGATTTCAAGAGAAGAAACTTTGCGTCTGCGTAAAACTTATATTGGGTAAGTAAAGTTTTTAAATTATCAATTTTTAAATTTGAAATAATAAATCATTGAAATGATTGAATAATTTATTTTGCCACTTAATTTCATGACTAATAATTCTGAGTTTATATTGAATATTGGAAATAAATTTATTTATTGTATTTTTTGAAATTGTATTTCAATGCATTATTTTCATTTGTTTATTATAAACTTTGTAGGTAAATAATGTATTTTGTTTGTTTATATGTGTATTGTATGTTTTTGCTTAAAACTACTACACTGACATGATACATTGAATGCTTAAAATTTTTTTTCTCGATAAATATCAAGTTCGTTTAATAAATTAAAAGGTATAATGACAAATTTATCAGAAGCATTTTAACTATTTGTAAGTATTTAATAATTAGTAATCTTAAAATGGATGGAAATTAAATACGATTTACAATATGCTATATTTATTAGTAAAAATGTTTTTTGTAATCCGAATAATATTATTGAATAGATATTCTAAATATATGAATTAAAAAATTAAACTGACGTACTCTTAACAAACTATTGTTAATAATTTTAACGAATCAGAAATTAATTCAGATTTCAATTTCTTCAGAATTTTAAAACTTAAATATAATACTAAGAATATTTTTCTATTAGTAAAATCATATCAATATGAGAAAAAATTAGCAAATATGTAATAAATATTTTTTATATTGAGGAACACATCTTCAACATTAATTTTAACCGCCTTGAAACATGTGCTTTTATTTAGAAATACCGTTGCATTCAGATTTTGTCTGTCTCACGTCCTTGATGGCGTCAGAATTGATTGCTAAAACTTTTCACGCTTTTCTCCCTTAGCATGCGCGTCGAAACAATCAGTTCATACTAGACTGAATGACTCTTAAACCTCGATTGACATAACCCGGGAAATCGGAGCGCTCTAATTATCTTTCTTATTATGACTAAAAATAGATTCTTTTGGAAAATGATTTACTTTAATTAAATTCGTATTTTTCAGTTAGTTTTACAAATTTTATGATTTATTATTTTAATTTATTTCCATTTTTAATAAAATCTTTATATGTATTGTCATAATCTTAAGAATATTATTAAACATGATTAGAGAAATATTTTTGCTGCCTCAAAAAACTGTCTACACTGTAAGTTATTTTTTGAAGTAATAAAAAAAAATTTGATTTTGTGTAAGCCTTTATCCAATTTCAAAATAGACATCTTAAAAATATGAATTCTTAAACAAGTTATTTTTCACAACGGTGAAAGAAAATGTATGTCTATTTCATTATAAAGAACTATTACGACTTTTATTTAATTTTTAGTAGTGAGCCACAGTAGATAAA
This sequence comes from Latrodectus geometricus, assembly GCA_026290005.1. NCBI lineage: Eukaryota > Metazoa > Arthropoda > Arachnida > Araneae > Theridiidae > Latrodectus > Latrodectus geometricus. The sequence continues at coordinate 40,214 of JAPDSC010035128.1, read as the reverse complement.
TGATTATCACTTATAACTGTTTGAGAATTCAATCTTTATCTGGGACATTGATACTTGTAATGATTCAGAATTTATTTCAAACCTTTAGCTACCAGAAATTTAATATTTGTGTGAAAGAAATAACTATACGATTAAGAAAATAAATTACGTTACGAAAAGTTTTAAAAACGAACAAAAACATAAATGTATTAAGATTTAATACAGTCTGACTGATGGCAGCTAAAGTAATATTCAAAATGCTCTTCATATTTTTATTATAAGAATAATAAAAATATGAAGAGCGTTTTGAATGCTGCTAAAATATATTATTAGTAAAATTAGTTAATCAAACAATATTAATAAAAATAAGTGATCATTAAGGATACTTATAAAAGGATTTCACATAAAAATAATTCTCTATAAATTCAAAGTAATGTGTATCATTTTATTTTTTCATAAATATGAATGTATTTTTATAATGTCAATAAAATGAAATTTATGCATGAAAATTTTGAGAAATTTATTCACGATGGAAGAAGGGGGGTTATGATAAATTTTTCCTACAATTCACAGGAAAAAAATATAATGCTTGATTGATTCCAATAATTCATTCAGTCCTGATTCGTCAAAAATTTTGGTAAATGAATTTGCAAAATAATTCTGTGAATTTGTTTTGAAAAATTAAATTGGTTTTAAAGATATTAAAACTCATAAAATATTTATTGTTATTGCGATACGGACTCGTCATCAATCGATTCACAACTGTCATAAGATTCTTCTCTCGTGAATAAATTTATAGCTTTTTTATTTCTCTCGAAGGTCATTTTTCTAAGCTGATTGCAAATATTCCCTGTAATTCTGCTGCGTACAGTACCAGAACAGTAGGTGTCATTATTCTTTATTACACTCTGTTGCTGACTCACGGACTGACATTAAATCCTAAAAATGCGTATTATTTCATCATTCTTCAAAACAAAGAAAAAAGCAAACAAACATAGCCTAAAAATTTATATAAAGAATTTAAGGACTCGGCCTGAACTAATGTTAGTTTGTTTACAATTTTGAGCTCGGCTGTTGTATATATATAAAAAAAAATATTAGACGGCTGAATGAGCAAATTTAATTCCGTGACTTTACAAAATTAGCTAAATAAGCTATATATATTATTATGAAATAAGCGAAACACAGAAATTTACCTTGGTGGTTTTCCCTGTTATATTTTGCAAGGGTAAAGCAAACGTGGATTATTAATTATTAATAATCTCCAATTGCAGTATTTCTTTGAACTATATTTCAGAAAATGTTTGTTAAACAATTTTTAGAAATCTTTTGAATTAGAAAGCATGTAGAAATGAATGCAAATGTAAATCATTTATTTATTGTATTGTTCTGCTGTCATTGCTTTTAAATCATAACTTAATAAGAAAATTCCTAATATTTTTAGTTATTTTTCTTTTATATAATTAATATATCGTTTTATATGATTATAAAATTCATGATTATAAAAATAATTAAAATTAATTATAAAATTCAATGCAATTATCAATCATCAAATGAATTGTAAAATATGCAATTAGTTGTCAAATGCTAAATAAATGATCAAAATTTAGCAGTGTATTTTATTATAGAAATATTACATAATTTGATTGCCAAATAGATTGATTAGATTATAATTAAATGAAATAATTTTGTAATAAAAATAAAAATGAAATACTTAATAATGGAGGAAAAAAATTATGTATTTTATTGCGTTTTACTAAATTAATGTATTTCCATTTATCATCGGTTATTTATATACTCAAGCAAAATATTGGTTCATAAATAAAAGTTTTCGTTAAATTAATTGTAAAACCAATTTAAATAAATTTTTTTGAAAAAAAATTTGATTTATAAACGAAACATTGAATTATACGATTGGTGTGAATTTAAAAATGTTTAAATATATTCAAAATTATGGCTTATAAATAAAACTTAAATGCTTTAAATTAATATAAATTAATTAAAAAATAAGCACAAATGTTGTATTTTGTAAAAAAAATATTGAAATGTACAAGATCGTACTAAATAAATAAAGGGAATAAATGTAAAATAAAAGTAGTAGAGAGAAATAAGGCAAACTAAAAGTTTATTCATTTGATGTTGATAATTAACTAAATAGTAAAATAAAAAAAAAGTTTTTCAATTCAATGTAAGGAATGTTTTTCTGAATATATAAGAGCAAGTGATTTTATGACAAAATTTTAATTAATGAAATTTTTTTCTCTTCGAATACAGTTAGCAAAAACTTTTCTGGAAAATTTACTTTAATTATTCAATGTATCATGACAGTTTGGAAAGTAGTTTAAGTGGTTTAAAAGATCTAAATTTGATACGGAAGTAACGAAAAACAAAAAACACTAAGTGTGCTTGCATATTGGGTGAATGAGAAGGCATGTATGTTGAAGACTGTGGGAAATGAGCAAATGGAGAAATAAACGTTTTATTTGTGTATGTCCATAATTTTAGCCACCCAATGGATGGCTGTCATCTTGCATAATATTACTAATAGTCAAAACTTTTTTCAGTCCTTTTTCTAGACTAAAAAAGAAGTCTCGACTATTCAAGAAGACGCCATTTAAAAGTACGCAGCCGCACGTTGGGGACATGATGGTGGCATAGCAAAGTGGAACTATTTGGCCTTTACCTCCCAACGGGGAGTTGAAGGCATAACCCTTTTATAGATAGATGTCTTGATGCAGTGATACGAATTTTGCATGACAAGATCCCATACTAATTGATTTCAGATGCCTAAACATAGACATTTTACTCTTTCTTCCCCTCTATAATTTCTGTATGGCCTGCGGCGTGTTAAATATGATGTCACGCAGGCTTACTAAAGTTTCATCAAATTGTCGGCGAGGGGAAGGTAATATTTTCTGTTTCATCTTTATTCTTTGAAAGTGACTTTTAACTATGACTGTATTTCTATCTTTTGTTTTCCTTTCTAAAGCACAGATTATTTTATCTTTATTAGTTTGCCAGCCTATTCAAATTTCCTTTCTTTTTCCTTTCATTTCTCTTAATACACAGTTACTTGAAAATAATTCATTTTCTTGTTTTATATTTTGCTTCAATATACTTATTATGACTTTTATTTCTATTGAAACGTTTCATTCAAGTTTAATTTGACATAAATTGGCTTAGGTAAGGTATTTTTGAAGATAAGTATATACAGAAAAATGAGCACATTTAATAAAAGATGGGAGTCTTCTGTTTCATATGATTATAATTTTTAATGAATTCATTAATAATCTACTATTTATTAATGGCTCACCTTCGACGAGACGATTTGATCGTTTCTATTTTATATGAAAGGTGCATGGTACCAGAAGCCATTTTTATGAATATTTCTTACCATATATCCATTACAAATATTTTGCCGTATGTTTAGAATTTGAATTCGTACATACTCATGTTAAATTGTAGTTTTGGATTGCTTTCAACTGTTGGAATACCATAAGACATAATATCATGATTTTATTAATGAGTTTTCAATATTTGAATTTCTTGGTTTAAAACGTAGACTTATATGGCATATTTTCCCCACTTAAGTCATGATATGGTTTGAATTCATGTTTTCAAAGTGTTCGAAATTTAATTTTGGTCAAGATGTATTTTGTCGTGTTATCTTTATCAGTGGCTTATTCAAAAACCAGCCATATTTCATTATTTTTTCATGCTTTTTACTCACAAGTATAATTCTTTGCTTTAAATTTTCCAGGTTTTTCCTTGAATGCAATATTTGACCGCTATATGAATGATTCTTAACTGTTTACTTGTATTTTCAGAGAGCTGTGTTGAAAGATTGTTTCAGATTGTGCTTAAATTTTAAGAAAAATATATGCTAACAAAGGCGTTAAAAGCTTACTATTATTAGCAATCGAAAACATTTAATATCCCATTTGTCATCAATTTCTCAAAATTATTACTTAACTGTTTTTTCATATTAAGCTTATATTTTTCAGCTGACATGAATTCAGTTTTTATCGATCTTGATCCATTTTCACTTGTATGAGAATTAGATTTTCCCATTCATAATAATATTATGTGATATTCTCTTCCCCTTATTTTTTATTATCAACAAAATTTTTAAGTAAAAATTCTTAATGTAGTATTATGATTAATTTAAGTTTAAAATTAATGAAATTATTCTATCCAAAAATTTAATTATATTAGTTGATAAGAAAATTCTAGACTCAGAATTTGGTAATCAAAGATATAACTTAGATTTAACTTCAATCGCAAGACTTTTATTTTTATTGACGCCTCTGTTAGCATAAATTAGAAGTATCTAATTATATTAGTACTTCTTGAATACATTAATTATTGAATACACATTTTTAATATGTTGCGTTTCTTATAGGGAATCTTGCACGCTATTCTTCGAACAGGATCCCTTAAAAATCGTAAGAGGAGAAGGACAGTATATGTTCGATGAATGTGGTAGACGTTATCTGGATTGCATCAACAATGTGGCCCATGGTAAGACATTGTTTTAAAATTAACTTCTATTTATATGAATAGAATAATTTGGTTTTATGATTAAAAGTTTTTAGTGACAGTTTCGAATCAAAAAGGAAACGCAATATTTCAATTCCGTACATCGGAAAAGTCTTAATCTCTCTCTCTCTCTTTTATTTAAAAAAAAAGATATTCCTTCATTATAGATAACTATTAATACTATAATTTTGTTTGTGTATACTTGAATTGAAAATAGTACTAATATTAATGAAAGATAAATTTTTAAGTACATCAATAAAACTTTTATTTTTTGAGGAAATTATTTTTTTAGAGTTGTATTTAATTAATATTATCAGATAATCTTAAATACTATTTCTTATCGTCGAAACGTTAAAGCAGTAGCTGAGTAGTTAGAACTCTGAGCTTTAATCCAATAGCGCGTGGGTTCGATTCCCACCTTGTTCATGCTTGTTTTGATACCACATAGAGGTCAGCTTAAGCGGAGGAATCTGTAGCATGAATACTTTTAACCAACTACTACATCCTGCTTTCGGGAAGGCTTTTCATCGATAGCGTGTCATATTTTCATTTGTCACAAGAAAGGAAACCAGGAAAACTTTCAAACAAGCACCCAAACCGATGTATATGCAGAAAAAGGTCAACATCCCCAATTGTTCAGGAATAATTGGAATCGAATCTAGGACTTCACTCTGAAGAACGCGATCATATCACTAAACCACCGTTAGCTTGATCATGATTTGCCGTGGCTTTGAATCGAAATTGTTGGTCCTGTGTGGAAAAGCGCTTATAGAGCAACAATCCAGTCTTGGAAAAATGGATTATTAAATTGAAAATATCGTTTTTAATAAAATTCTCATATTATAAATTAATACACATAATTTTTAAAATTAAAGAACAATTTTCCTTTTCGAAAGGTTTCTCATTATGCAATTGATATTAATAAATTGATATCTTTACATAATTAATGAAAATATCAATTTTTAAAAGATGTATATTTTAAAACCTATTTAAGCAATTTTTATTTAAAATGATCATAATATCAACATTTTAATCATATTTAAAGCATTATAACAATGAAAATATTTCCTGTTATTATCATCATAGATGCTTGTACAAGCTTATAAAATGGTGTCAAAAAAAAAAAACTTTTTGGATAACTTTTATTTTTCTGAAAATATATTTTTATAGGTTCGAAGCAGTTCATGTCAACAGCAATAATTAATCAACTCTTCGTATTATTCTTTCAAAGGTTTATATGAAGCTCGTTGACACCATTTCTAGAAAGAAAACCTTGACCTTGATCCGAAAAACTGTTGTTGAACAAACAAAAATGCGTGAAGTTTCTCTGAACTGAATTGGAACACTTCCGCGTAGGAAACAAAAATTATTTTCTAGGAATAAGTATCGATTGCTATGGCTGCGGGAGACGCAGCATTGCGCAATGGGCCCCTCCGAAACTTTGGCAACATTTCACCTGAGTGTCCCCACTTTGAAACTGAGCCAAGAAAAGGAATTTTGTATGCCACTTGGCGAGTCACTTAATTTTTCAATGTCAGGAAAGTCTTTTAGCTAAAACGCAACAAAAAACGTGTTTATGTGTTCATAAGGGAATACTATATTTTTAGTAATTTTTCTAACCTTGAACTTTCAAGGTTTATTTCATTTCTTATTCATAGAGAAACATTAAAACTGGTAAATTAATTCTATCTTAAATGGTAATACTTTTCAGTATTCCAAAAATTTCAGTTTTAATTTAGATGAATAAATGTAATAAGTAAAATAATTCGCTAAAATTAAAATTGCTATATTGGTATGTTTAGCAATTTTTAATTTAGTAATATTTAAAAAGCGTTTTTGATTATTATGCTTTTTAAGGAGAATATTATATAACTAAAAGTCAATATAATTCTTTAATTATTTAATTTATCTTTTGATCAGAAATCTGACAATTTTTATTATATTTTTTATTGTTTCTGGGTTTAAAGCTCATGTTGAATGTATGGCTTAATGCATTAGTTCACGCACACACATATAAACAAAAGTTAAATTTTTGATTTTTCAAACTTCTATTTAGTGTTTCTATCGTTTATTCATAAGATAAATTTTGCGCTCATTTTTCTAAATCGTTAATTTATGTAATGAAAATGTACATATTTTATATTTTTCATTTATTATATTTATTTGCTATTTTCTGTAATGGAAATGTACGTAATACTGATAAGATTTTTATATTTTTCTTTCTTCTTACTTCACAGTTGGACACAGCCATCCACGGGTTACGCGTGCTGCAGCTGAACAAATGAATCTACTCTGCACCAACAGTCGCTACCTTCATGACAATCTCGTGATATATGCCCAGAAACTTATTTCAACTTTTCCTCCAAAATTAAACGTCTGTTTTTTCGTTAATTCTGGGTTAGTGTGTTCTTCCTTATAATATATATATATATATATATATATATTATATTTAATTTCAAGCATTTTAAATTTGCTGTGTGGCAATTATGTAAAAATAGTTTATTTCTAAACAAAAATATATAAGATTAATTTAATGCCACTTTAATTTAGAATAATTTTTAATATAAAATTATTAGAAAAGCAACGCTTCTTACGAACGTTTTGTAATTGCAACTTAATCTTTTTCATAGTTTTAATGTCAGATTTATTTAAAATATGCAATACAACATAATATTTGATTTACCAAAATAATTTTCTGAAATCAAATATTAGTTGAAAAAAATTTATGATTTCATTTTGAGTAATACTTGAATCTACATTTTGGATATTTTGCTTCTTTAAAGTAATAAAAAAAAAATTTCTATTTCTTCATAAATAATTATAAGAATACATTAAGTGTAAAGATGCTTAATTTGCTTAATTAAGATTATTTCAATTTATATATCAGGATTTTGAATCATAATGTTTAACAGGTTTTACTTGAAATAAATCTTTTACCAATATTGATTTATTTTCATTGTAGATCTGAGGCGAATGATTTGGCTTTGAGAATGGCTCGAGCTCACACTGGCCATGAGGATGTCATTGTGTTAGATGGGTAAGAAAAATATTTTAGCATTAAAATAATTTACATGCACATCCATTTAAGTTTCTAAAATATTTATTATTAATATTGTAAAAAAGTTTAATATATTTTTCTCAACAAGAGTTAATTGTTAACTTAATTATATACATATATATATATATATAATGTAAGAAAAATATTATAAATGATTAAAAATTGAGGTCTTTTTTATTTTAAATATGATATCTAGTTAATATTTATATTAATGTACATGATTTGTCTTTAATTATCATAATTGAATTTTCATGCAAAATGGATTGAAAGACCCAATAATTTTCTCATTAGGGCATATTTGAAACAGTAAACATTATGTATGGAAAATAATAAACAAAAAAATTTCACATGTTAATTTTTGTGATTCAGCAATAAGTTAGTTAATTTTTTTAACATGTCTCAATTTTTGTTTTAGGGCTTATCACGGAAATCTCTCCACTTCTACAGATATGAGTCCCATGAAGTTTGAAAAAATTACTGGTGGTAAAAAGGATTATGTCCATGTGGTAAGTTATTCTCAATTTGATTGCGAGAGATCCTTATTTTTAATTGTTTTTATAAAATTATTATTAAATGATTTTGCTAAGTTTTCATATTTTAAAAAGAAAAATTTATTTCATATATTGAAATTTATGAATTTCACGTTTATTTTTATAACAGATTATAGAGTATCATCTGTAATTAAAATTTTATTATTAAGCTCACAATAGGCATTGTTTTTTTTTTTGTTTTTTTTGTTTTTTTTTTTGACAAATTAATGTAAAAATAATTTTTTATTAAGATTTAAATGGTGTAGCACTTTAGTAGAAAGTGAAAAACAGTTTCTGTTATTTTTTTGCAAACAATAGGTTTTAATCTTCAATTTCTTATGGAAACTTTAGAAAAAATATTTATACATATCTAGTTCATCTTGCATAGTTTTAACAGTTTTTTGTGTATAAAAAATTTTTTTTTCATTTGATAATACATTAAAATCGGCCAGTTAAAAAATTGGTATAAAATATTATTTCTTATCGAAATTTAAAATGTAAGGTATTTTGGGTATGAATGAAAATATAAGGTACCCATGTCGAACTTTTTTGCCGTACAACTGTCTTCAAATTTTGCAAGTTTTAACACATGTTTTCAAAATGTATTAAAATTTTCAAAATGTGTTCATTTGTTTTCAAAATGAGAAGGAAATATAAAACAGTTTTCTAATATCTTCAATTTAACAAATTGATAAAAACTTTATTTACAATTTATATGATGCTAAATCGCTTCAGTAAACGACGTATATTTTTTTTTCTCAGATATGGTTGACGGGATAATCTCAAAGTACCAAACATAAATAGGTTACGCAATTTTTTAATATTTTATTTTTTGTCTATTATTAGGCGGCTTTACCCTGCAGCTACAGAGGAATGTACACAACCGATGAATATGACAGTGAAGAAATCGGTGAAAAGTATGCTGAAAATGTGCAAAATGTTATCAACAAGGCTCATTCCAAGGGACGGAATATTGCCGCTTTCTACGCTGAGTCAATGGTCAGCTGTGGTGGACAAGTCTTACTGCCAAAAGGCTATCTCTCGAAAGCATATAAGTAAGAATTGCTTATATTAAATGTAACTTTTCATTTGCAGCTTATTTTTGGTTGTATATTCTTTAGTTCGCTTGCTATATGATTCATTACAATCGAGCAATTCAGACACCACTCAATTGGACTTATAAATATTGGACCACCATATTATTGTATTCCTATAGGCGTACATGTTCTGTTCTAACCGGTATTATTGTCCGTAGTCAATAATTGAAAGATCAACCCTTTTATTTCCTAATTGGTTGCTTGAGAATAATTAATAAAATATAATCGATCATATTTAATCTTTCTTGATCCAAAGAGCGACAGCTGTGCCGCGAGGATCTATGAACGTTATATATCTGTATGATTTAATACTTCTTTGTTGTATCTAAAATATGATATTTATTAAAGCATTGATCTTTTAGAATAAATATTCGAGTTTCCCAGATTTCAATCATCACGAGAAATGAATAAAGCCAATCGTTTGTCACCGCAGAAAGATTCCAACATTATTAAGTTGTTAGATTCTCTTTTTCTGTGTTAAGTTTTAAGTTGTAGATTGAGTTTAAAGTATATCATTTTTCACTAAGACGTAATGATGTGCCCAAATAACCGTGTATATTCACCAAAAAAGTATCTGAGTGTATATTCATAAAAAAAAAAAATAAAAAAAAAAAAAATTATTAAAATAAAAATTTAAACACTGTATATTTAATATTGAGCAGAATTGATATTAAATTTGGAACAAAATTAAGCAGAATTACAAACAATGAAAAACTAAGAACATATTCTGGTTTAAACTGAATGTTCTCATTTTGCTCACTATTTTGACTTCGTTTTTTCGATTGATTTTCCCTATTTAGCTTATGATTTGAATCTTGTAACCAATAAAAGTATTGCAGCCACACTTTGCAGTCGTACATACAAAAAAATTAGTACTCTAATTTTTTAAATTATTAAAATTAAAGTAAATAGAATAGTTGCTTATTGCAATACATGTTAAGTTAAATTAGCATTCAAATCATCGAGTGAATTAAAATTATCACAGTATAAGACACAGAAAATTAGATGCAGAATTGTTGTAACAAATTTACATGGGAAATTATTTTTAGAATTACTTCTATTTTGTAATCAACCGGAAAAAGGACAATAGAGAAATTAAATTGTAGCGGAAAAGTTTAAATCTCAGTTATCTTCAGGATGAAAAAAACCGTATTTATGTGGGTTAGGATATTGTGTAATGTTTCCTTCACTGTGCAATGAAGATCCGTTTCCATAGAAAAAGTATTTCTCCTCATTAAAATTAGTTATAATTTCATCATGAAGTATTTTTATTCTATCTATTATTGATAAGAATTTGTTTCGTAACACTTCAAGTTATCACATATGGTATTTTTGATATAAAATTCAGCAATAAAATCGAGACATATTTTCTTGTCTGTTTTCCTTATTTCAAAAATTTAATTTCAACACAATTTTATTTTCGTCTTTATTATTTTCCAAATTTTTTCATATGGTATCTAATTAAATTTTTTATTAATCTATAGTTAAAAAAATTGTATGCCAATTGCTTATAAATTTTTATTTTATATGAGTGCACAGTATTATTCGTAACCTAATTTGTTTTCTATTCCTCATGAATTAAGATTAAGTTATATTTGATGGATAAATCGTAGGTTCATATAGGTTCTATAAATAGAATTAACTAACATTTTAAAAATGCTTTCATAATTATAATAGCTATTTTACCTAGTATGATAGATTTGTATATAAATTAATTTCACAAAATACACAACTTATTTTATGTATTTAATTAAAGATAATTATTTCTTTATTATTATCAACTCATTGAAAGTTTAATAATCATATATTATGTCCTTAAATCAGTTTAATTTTTCTCCTATCCATTTCAGGTATGTCCGTCAAGCTGGTGGCATTTGCGTAGCTGATGAAGTGCAAACAGGATTTGGTAGAGTAGGAAAACACATGTGGGCTTTCCAATTGCAAGGAGAAGGTAAGAAAATTAATTATTTAATTAATGTTTATGTACCATTAAAATATTTTTTAACGTTTTCAGAATATATATTTAAGATTTTGATACATTTTTTTCTAAGTCATACCACTGCATAAAAATGCCTTTTAATCTAAAATTAATCTAAATTTACATAATCATATATTATAAATTATAGGTCAAAGTTTGCACAGTTTTTTAAGTTTGTTAAATTATTAAAAATTTATTGAAATAAATTTAATATTAAAAAATTGAGATTATGGAAATACAATTTTAAAGTTAACTAATGATTAAAATTAAATAGTATGAATGTGTGCGATTTTTAAAGATCTGTATTCTAATTAAAGACTAGTTTACATTATACAATTTTAATTTAAGGTTAGTTTGTATACAACATAATACAATTTAATGTTAATTACAGTAAATTTATGCAGTAACAAATACATACTTTAAAATAGCTGTCTTTATATAGTAAATGTATTTCATAATTATTAATTATTCATAAAAATAATTACTATTAGTTATAAAGGGAAATTAATGAGTTTGAATTCGCACTAACAAATGAATTTTCTTTTCAGATGTTTGTCCAGATATCGTAACGATTGGTAAACCGATGGGTAATGGTCATCCAGTTGCCGCGGTTGTAACCACAAAAGAAATAGCTCGTAGTTTCAAAGAGCTTGGCGTGACATATTTCAACACAGTAAGCTCCAAATTTTATTTCTTTGTATTTTAATTATTAAGGATAATATAAACACAATTTTAAAATTCTAAATTGCTTGGATTTTTTAAATTAGTTTCTTACAAGTAATTAACTAATTTTAAAAAGTAAAAGAGACAATTTGCTATTAAAACTTTGCTTTGTTTTCCCTTAAAAAAATTTAATGTTTTTAAGACTTTACACTTAAAATCATTAAGCACTTATTTTAATTCGCTGTGGTTAATTAATTACTTTTTAACAGAACTTTCTAATTTAAAAATATTTTGTGGCATACATTTAATTTAAGCATTCTTTACGGTCAATTTATATTTTAATTTAAAATGAATTGTTATTTCCATTATTTTCTTAAAAGAGGTAGCGTTTATTAATTTCCTTGAACGTGTATTAATTATTTATTGCTCTATTTTATTCTTAACAGTATGGTGGTAATCCAGTATCAATGGCCATTGCTAATGCTGTATTTGATATCATTGAAGATGAAGAACTAATGTCTAAAGCTGAAAAAACAGGGAATAAACTCTTAAGTGATCTGCATGAATTAAAAGAAAAACATTCTATCATCGGTGATATTAGGTAAATATCCATAAAAATGTACTGTTGTTTAACTACAGTAAGTTACTCTAAAGTGTAAGATTTTAAAATACGTTTAAATAGCCATTTATAATTAATTACATGATTTATTCAACAATGCACTAATTATTTAAATGTTGTGTATTTTAGGGGTGTAGGTCTTTTTATTGGCATTGATTTAGTCAAAGATCGTATAACCAAAGCTCCAGCAACAGAAGAAGCTGCATTTGCCATTGCAAGGTAAAAATCAATATATTTTTCAATAAGATTATTTATTTTTAAATAATATTTTCTTAATTACTTTTAAAAATTGAGGCAGATTAAATGACAGTCCAATGCTTAAGAATCACAAAGCAAACAGTAACTGAAGCGGAATATTGAATACTTTTTTAATAAAACTTGGAATGAGAAATAATTTATTATATTTGCTGCCCATTGTGCTGTTTACAAATTAATATTATTATTGAGGCTTAGTAAATGGCGTTTACAAATTATTTAATTTGTAAGCGCCACTTACTGGGCCTTTTTTAAACTGGTATCTATTTCATTAAAATTCCTGTAACAATTATAATGAATTAAATTTCAATTTTATCATGTTTTTAATTATTATACAATGTGTAGATGTGATGTAATAAAGATCGAGGCGATCAGCAAAATACGTTTCTGTAATAATTGCTGAAAACACAGAAAAGTGCTGCCGCTTGCTCTTGTATTAAAAATGCTGAAACATTAAATTATAATATGTTATTAGTATATAGCACATAAAAGATTGAAAATATTTATAAAATTACTGAAAGATAAACTATGCTTTGCATTAAGTAAATTCATATTTAAGTATCGAATTGCCTCGTTTTTTCACTACTGTTCATTTTTTTAAAATTTTCATTAAAATATATTTGTCGCACTAAAATAAAGTGCAAACACATAAAGTATAATTAAAAACTTTCTTTCGGTACATGAGCTAGATCGATCTTTCAGTTTTAGATTTTCCTTAAAATTACAATCCATTGGCCAAAATGATTTCTATCCATTATTTCATTTCTGCTAATGTTAAAGAGTTAAAAATAAAACATAGTCTTATTGTTAAAGTAATAAATGAGTATTTAGTTTTATATATAAATTCATGTTAATAAATTTTTCTTTGCAGAATGAAAGGAGAAAGAATTCTTTTAAGTGCTGAAGGCAAATACAGCAATGTTCTGAAATTTAAACCCCCCATGGTTTTCAACGAAGATGACGCCAATACTCTGATTGAGAAGTTAGACATGGTTCTGTCAGAAATCGAAAGCAATAAAAGATCGGGGTACGAATCCCAACTGTCCACAGATACTTTCAGCAGCTCAGATGATGACATGGCATCCGCATCATCTAGTTGAGTTTCCATGAGGATTTTTTTTTTGTACATAGTTATCACCACGTTATTTTAATCTTGAAATTGTATAAAAAGCATTTCACTTTACAATCGAAAAATGCATAAATGATATGGAACATTTTAAATGTATTTTATATAATATGGTTAATATCCTAAACTTTGAAGGGACATGAAAAATTTTATTTTCCTTTATGGTAATGTATATATAGATAAAGTCATATAGTCTTAGTACTTCAAGACTTTATGTACCATTTACATGTTAGATGTTTTAAGCTCAAGATTGTTTTGATACATGCGCACATATGACAACACATATATATGCATAAATATATATGTAATGATACAATATGTTATTCACGTATATGAAATTATATTTTAATGTATAAGTTTTTTTACTTTAGTACTACATGTAAAGATGAATTTTTAATTTAGTTTTCTTAATATGGATTAAATACATACATATTATATATGATAAACTACTTGTTATCTAAGGAAAAAAATGTATAATGCTATCGAACTTAAAGGAAAAGGAACTAACTAGCCTTCCTTTAAATTATGTAAAAATTTAAGTGATGAATTTAAGTGTGATATCTATTATTTTTTTGAACATATATAAATCCTGTCCAAAATGAACAACGAATATTAAATGTAAAACTAATATTTTTTTACCAGAAATTATTTAGCTGATATTTTTGTTGATAATACAATTGTATATATTCATCTTAATTCATTGTAATATATGTCACAAAGAGAATGAGTGAGCAAGAAATTTTAATATGAAATGAAATGTATGTATATTTTTTGTTTAATAAATATATTTTTTGCTGTAAATTTGTCTTGCTTTCTTTACAATATACAGAAATGAGATATATACATAATCTGTATGTTTATTTTCAACTAATTACATACCTTCATGTGTACATGTCTTCGTGGTGATATTTATGGTACTATTTCTATAATACCTTTCATTTTAAAATTTCAAGAATACTTTTACAAATTTTTCAGAATTAGTTTACTTGATTATTTTTTGATCACGTAAGTGAAAAAATTAATTTTGTCAATTTAAATGATATGTTATTCAGGTATTGGCTGCAAATTCCAATCAAAATAAATAAGTTTAAATGATTGCTAAAACAGACTACCTTAGTAAAAATTAAATTATATAACTTTGTACGAAAAACATTGATTAATTCAACCTAAAATTTATAACAATTGATCATGAGGATTAAATAATTTTTCAATGGATAATTAATGTTGTAAAAAGTAAAAATTGTTATTTCACTGTTAAAATTTATATGTTGCAAATATATTATATAATTTAAGTTAAATATATTTAAATTGACATAAACAGAAGAACAGTTAATGGAATCACAAAATTAAATAATTTGTAGAATTTTTGCGATATTTAAGTTCTAAGAAAATTTTTAATTCAAAGACTTTAAAAGATCACGGAGGAATATAAATGAAGAGATTTACTTTGTAGTCTAAAAAAAGTGGTCATAGTTGATTAGAGAAAAAATTTATGAGGAATATTCAACAAGATATTTGATTAAATAGGAAATATTTGCCATGAATTTATTATCCTCAGTGAATTGAATATAGAGTCGTCACCTTTATTATCATTGATCAAAAATTACAAATTAGTGGTAGTTGAGAATTTAGCTACCTAACTGTTGAAGGCTGATGTTATCCAGCCTTCAGCAATTACGTAATCGACACATTATTACAGATCATTGCATTTCAGGAAGAATTTGCATAAAAAATTGGACGTATTTTCCGTGGACTTGACAGCAATTTATTATGTTGTTGCAAAAACAAACTCTGGAAATTTAAAAATATCCATCCTAATTGTGGTGTATGCAGAAAGCAGATATACATTACCTGTCTTCGATTATTTACTGAATTGAACAGAATCTAGGACTTAATTCAAGTACTCCCAAAGACCGTGTTCTAACCACTAGAACACGGCAGCCCAATAAAAACTAATTTGACACCATGTAATGGACAGATAAACTTTAAAAGACTCCTATAAAGCAGTTTATTGTTCAACTAGTAAATTTCATTTTGGAAGAACTTTCATTGATAGTGGTTCATGTTCACGTCTCGCAAAGAAGGAAATCTGTAAACTCCCACTGCCAAGGCTGACAGATGTAAATGCAAAAGGTAGAAGAGCAGCATTCCCATCCCGTTGTTTAATGGTGGTTAGAATCAAACTTGGGATTTATTCTGGTACCTGATGAGTAAAGTCCTAATATTATGACATGGGATGCCCAAGAAACGGTTATGTGCTAGAATTTATCTAGTTATCTCAATAAGCGTTTGGTGATCAATTATTATGAAATGATCCTAAAAATCTAAAAAATTCAAAATGCCATTACAATCAAAATAAATATATTTCATCGAAATTTTATTGTGGACCGAAAATGTGTTGCTAAACTTAGGTAATCTATTTTTTAAATATATAAAGAAAGAGAGAGAAGCATAAATAAGCAAAAGTCAATACCGATTACTAACGAAAATAAAATACTTATAAATAAAATAATAAAAAATTATAAATAAAATACTTTTTAATTTTCTCTTAATTATTATCAAGATTTATAAAAGAAAATAAAAATGATAAATAAAGGAAATGCAGAGATTAATTTCGTAAAATAAATAAAAATTTATAACAGTTAATTAGATTAAATGAGGTCTTTTTTAACCATTATTATAATATTGAATCAAAATCAATAGAAAATTTAAATAAAAACAAAATAAATAAAATTCTTATTTAAACTAAACAAATTAATATTAATTAAAAGGGAAAACAAATACGAAGTTTTAAGATACATAAATAAAAGAATACCAAAATGACAAATTCAAATGTTAGAAAACGAAAAAAAAGCAAATGTAAATACAAATTTCAAATAGTAAATTAAAATTTCTAACAATAACTTTTAATACAAATTCAAGTTTATGATTGTAACATTTAATCAGAAATTAAAAGGAATGAATGGAAATAATGACAAGAAACAGAACAATTGTAAGTAATTTTCTTAGGAATTACCTTAAATTACACCTACAAAACTTCAAATGAGAATGAGAATTGATTTTTTAAATAAATGCTTAAGAGTATTCCCTGATGAAGGAAACACTAAGTTTCTAAATTTAAATTTGATAGATTGTATATCTTTATACGATTATTTGAAATCCAGATTACCAATAGAACGAAAATATCGCAAAAAAATTTAACAAAAAAATTAGTAATGTTAAGAATTAAGGATTTCGATACAGTGTTTTGATGTATATTACGATGAAAATCCCGAATATAGCTAAGAATTCATTAGATGTATTCAAGGATTAATTGTTCCTTGAAAATTTTACATTTGAAAGTATAAACTTTCAAGGATAGTGGTGAAATTAATATCAGTAAATATTATCCTTATAAAAAAATTATTAAGATTTTCGATTGTAAAAATTAAAAATGGGATTTGTGATTAAAAAACAATTATTAAAACTTTGGAAAATTAAGCCTTTTTGCTTATTTTTTTAATTTATTGTTATTGCATAATTCTTATAGTCCGCTAACCTTACCAGTTGCAGATTTCAAGAATTTCTAGCTTAATCATTAAAATTAGAATCACAAAACTCTCATCACCTTTCACAGCAAAAAGTTTTTAATGAAAATTAGACAAATGAAATCTGAGATGTTGCTAGTAATAAGATGATCAAAATAAAATTAAGAAATGAAAACATTAATGTTCTTTAATATCAGCCTCAGAAATGAATAGCTTGATGTTATATTTTTGACAAAATATTTTATGAAAGAAAAGAAAATGAATATCGTTCATTGAGAACATTTAATATAATTAAAAAATTTCATTGTTAAATTATTACTAAAATTCCTAAATTTCAATAAATCAATTTATTTTTCAGCGTTAAAATAAGGAAAAAATTATAAAACAGAAACAATGAAATATTGATGTTTACATTTCTTAAGATCAAACTTAAATCCTTCTAAACTACACAATTTTATTTATTAAAAAACATTAATAAAATTATATTTAAAATGCATTCTGAATTGAATAAGTCGAAGATGAATTATTAATTTTATAGAGCAGAAATTCCTTTATTCACTTTCAATTAATACAGAGAATTAACTATCCGTCGTATTTGATAAAGGCGGCTGAGGCATGTTATGTCGTGTCGCAATGTCCTCCAAGGGAAATGATACTTCTGGGAGTGGTAGGTCAAATATTTGGAGATTTAGTTTTAATTGTGGAACTAAACACTATTGAACATCGAGAAAATAATATTTTGGTAATTCATTGGAAAAGAAATGTTTGGAAACATGAATTCTTAAGACGATTTTATTTTATATTAATCATACATTATTTATATTTAACAAGAAAACAATGGGCAAATTACTTGCTTTATTTTCTCCATCCATTTCAATCAATTTTAAATCAATAATTAATGTATTTTTATTATAACGAACAACTTAAAATTACCTATAATATATAATTTAATGTTTTTGATTTAAATTATGTAATAAGCAAGACTAGTATATTTTCCACATCCTGATTTATACACTGAACCATACTTGAAGTTTTGCTGTGTCTAGATTTTCCATATACAATTTTCAGATTCAGCCAAATTGCATAAGTTTCTTTGACGATCTAATAACTAAAAACGAGGTCATTATCACTTTGAAATATTCTAGGAATTCCAAATATAAAAAAATGTCATTTAAAGGGTATACAATTTTCATGAATTTCTTTTTATCTTTGAAAAATATGAATTTCGCAATGTAGTTTTGATACTCAAATATAAATTTGAAATCATTATTTGGTTGCAACTACTTGTCAGTTAAACTTACTTGCAGTTTGAGTTTATCTCTTTGAAGACCACTGGCCAAACAATTTCTTTCTTGAGTATCTTTGACTGCTTTTGACAACTTTTACATAGGTTCAATAAAATCATCATTGTCTCTGTAATAATCTTTTTGTATCTTATGAAGTTCTTTTCTCATACTGTTTCTGTAATCATGGCTAACTGATAAATGAACTTCATTAATTAGAGTAACAATTTCAATAATAATATTAGAAAAACTACTGAAATCATGCAAATCTGACTTCAAGAAAGACCCCCAATAAGAGTCCAAGAACCCATGTTGCTTAGCTACAGCGTACGTCATAATAATAGCCATGCAGCTAATCTGAACGCAGTTTGAAAAGTTATGGACTTTTATTGCATTCCCTATTATGAGTTAGGGATTTTATAAACAAACTGGCAAATATGATAATATTCAATTATTTATCACATTTACCAAGTTCAGTAGTGATTATGGTTATTCCCACATAATTTACATGATTATTTACCGATTTTTATAGGATAATTATGATATTACATGATACATGATTGATAGATATTACATGATTTTTATAGGATAATTATACCTATAAAAATACGGATGTTTATTAAATTTACCATAACATGCTCCTTATGAAACAATGGTTGGTATGCTTTTTAAAGTAGATTCGAAAATATCTTTCCCAAATTGCTCTAGAAGAAATTCAAACATTAATAGAAATAATTTAATAATGATTCCCACATAAAATCAACAGCAAAATAAGAATATTCCAAATAATCTATTGCTAAATGATGGTTTACCTAAATTATCTAATTTTGTGATTCAGAATGAGAATGATGAAGTGAGACCCACATTTTAACTACAGATATTTTAATTAGGCAAAAACAAGTAAATAATGCTGAAAATTTAGAATTACCAGCAAAAAAGAAGTTGAAATTTTCAATTTAGAATTTCTTCTGGTTATATTGGCGACATAGTGAAACAACGAATACCAGATTTAGACAGAGCAAGAAGTGATCCACGAAATTTATTAGAGATTATGTTAGACATTCAAAACGGAAACATTTATCTTTTTCGTACAAAACTAGGAAAATTTAGTGGTACATCAGAAATCAGTTCACAATCTGTGATTATTTTTCTTGAAGATTTTTTAGATCAAGCAATATTATACCAAGATAGTTTAAGAAATTCATCTTTATGAAAGCCAATGATATCAACGATACTTTTGCTAGATAATGTGCGAATCTGATAAGTGCAAACGTAAAAATCTGAAAAACTAATTCTAAATGTCACACAAGTCTAATATATAAATAAATAAAAAAAAACTTACAAGTAATTACAAACCATTTTGCTTAGAATATACTAAGTTTCATTGTTTTGACAAGGGGGGGGGGAGTGGTTTTTATAATTTAAATTGTTTTCTTTTTCCATGTCATTTAATTAACCAAACATAAATATATTATCTAATTAATATTTAATTTAAAATTCCCTTTTGTTAGATAAGAAAATAAATTATTTATTGAAATAACACGCTAAATTTTATTTTACTTTTAGTAATTTTGATCATTTAGTATATTTCAAAACCTTTTACGCCTTAAACCTACAATTACTTAAATTTTTGAGTTGAAAAATTATTTAAGTTTTATTTTAAGTTATCATGATGTTCTTCAGATTTCTTAAGAACGAAATAATTAATATTGCTTGAAAATGTTTATTTTTTTCGAATTAAAATACCGGAATTCATCACATAACTCGGTAAATGTGATAAATTATTTAATATTTATCTCTTTTACATATATATATATATGAAAAAGGGATAAATATTCAATAATTTATCGCATTTACCGAGTTTTGGCGGAATTATGTATAATTATCGGTTATTGTACATAATCACCGATTAATCATTTTTACGGTAACACATATATTAAATAAAATTTATTCTTAAAATTTTATGAAACTGTTGCATAAGTGCTGCCATCTATTATGATTTTTATAAACAGTAAGCTTTTAAATTTGATTTTTATTTATAAAAACTATATATATTTATTAAAGAGTTTAAGAAAGCTCATATTTAATGGAAGAACATTCCTCTAATATATTAATTTGTATCATATTGATGTCTTTATATGTTTATTTAAATCAACTGACCTGTGTTGTTTATAAATCCCGGATACCCAAGAATCGTTGGAGATGCCGAAAATTGATATTTGACCCATTATTATAAAAACCATAGTAATCTCGGGATAAAACAAACAAATATTGAAAGCAAAATTTATTAAATAAAAAACGATAACTACGCAAAAAATTTCTGTGAATATTAAGTGATGTGCACCTTTGCATAATACATTTTTATATAAATTTTCTGATTTATTTCTCTGAGAACTTAATTCTTAAAAAAAAAGTCATTTTGGTATTATATTGATTGTTTGTGTTGTGTTTATTATAGCATGATTGAAAAAGAAAATAATTGTTGTCAAGCATTCCTGTCTTTAATAATTTAATTAACATTTTATAAAGATGGTATTATAAAAATTATATACTTTACTTACTTAAAAACTTACTTATATATTAACTCATTTTATTTGAGAAAGAAATATCTTTAAATTGCGTACGGTATTTGGGATAAAAACAGAAGTACGAAATGGATTTTTCAATATTTTTCTTAGTCTCGATTAATTAACATCATGAGAAATCAGGATTAGCTCGATATGATTAAAATCTAGATTTGAATACATCAATATAAGTAATAATTCATCGAATAACTAATAATTCGGATTTTTTTTATTTGTTTGCTGTCTAATTTTATGTGGACAATATATTTACCAATATTCAAGTTAATCAATATTCCAGGTTGCATGCAAATATATATAACACACAGTCTTGAAAATATTTTTATTTAAATTTTAAAAAATACATCGCTAATAAACTTTCAGTAATCTTTTAATTGATTTTAAGGAAATAATTATTATACTTATTTTCTTTGCTTGTAAAAAATAAAAATCACGTAACCACAAAAAAAAAAAAAAAAAAAAAAAAAAAAAAAACGAAATAAGAGAATAATTTATTTGTAAAAGTGATCATGATAGGTACATGAAGGAGAAAAATTAAAAATTTTAATCCATATTATTTATTTCATCATTTCAAAATAAATATATATATTCGAAGTTTGCACTTGAAGTAAATGTCAGGAAAACTAATATTGGCCACAAAGCGCGAGCCAGTGTGTTCAACTCTTTCTAATTGAGCTGGTTGTATTGGTACATTATTCCATTTTTCATTTTGTTCTGTTTATTAAATAGAACTTCGATTTCTGTAGAACATCTGATTCTCTGTATAATGATTATTTTTCGATTGTATACTTCAGATGTAAAAATTTTCGAGTACGTATATTATTATTTCTGTATTTTAATTTACTTAAACAAATTAAGCTTTTATTATTCAAAAAACCACTGAAATTTTTTTATTTTTAAACATTAAAAAAATTTAGATATAACTTTTAACTTAATGTTACATCAATACTATTTATATATTCATGTCATTTTTGATTTAAAAATTAATTTAATTACTATTTTTTTCTAAACGAACTAAAATTTTAGTTACCTAGTACGCTACTAGATGGCAGTATCATGAGATTTTACTTAAATTTTTATCTTCACAGATTAAACTAAGGAGAGAAAAATGAGTTAAAAATACGATGAAAAAGGCATTTTATAAATTGTAATTATTTTCAGAAGTAAAATAAAATTATATTTACAAAGTTATGATTCTTATTTAAATAATTAAATAAAATGCATTTTATAATTGTCGAACTTTAAATCTATTTAAAAGGAATAAAATAATTTTTGCTTTATAAAATTAATAATTCAGCTTCGATATATCCGAATAATAGTTCAAATTACATTTTAAATATAATTTCATAATTAAGGTTTTTTGAAACTAATAAACTCATGTAGTGCTCTTCAAGCTTGTTCTTCACAAATATAACTGTCAGTAAATCAAAATCACTTTATTTTATGTCTTTTACAAATTTTTTTTTATTACTTGGATGTTGAAAAATAAGTTAATTGAATTAAATTTGTGAATATTAGTAAATAATTTACTGTAATGAAATATTTCAAATTTAACACAGAAATTCACCTTCACTGCAAACATAAAACAAATAAATAAACCCGTGATATTAATTTCATTTTCTCGAAATTAGCGAATTTTTAATCATAATTAATGTTTTTAATTCAACGATATTTTTTTTCTTTTCCTTCATAAAATATTTCTTCTAAAATATAAAAGTTCGTAAGCTTATATTAAAGAAAATAAATGGATTTTTTATTTTTAAGATGGTAATTTTATACATTTTTTTTCTAATTTCGGGCGTCCTTGAGCAAGTAAGTACATTAGCCCAATAGCCGCAACAAGGCCGGAAACTGCTACTCATTTTATCGTTACCCGGTGAGCATCGCCCACGCCACACCTCAAACCCGTTTATAGGGAGGGCCACATTCAACCATCATCATCAGAAAGGACAAGAAACACAGAGAGAGAGAAAGAGAAAGTACATCCATGCCTGAGCCAGGATTCGAACCCAGGTCCTCCCCATCCGTAGTCAGCTGGTAATTTTATATTTACGACAATAATTTTATTTCATCTCAAATTACATTTGTCTTTTTTTATTTTTAAGAAAATAAGAGTTATAATTTTTTTTTAACCTTTTTTTGTGAGCCTTTTATTAACAAAATATTTTTTATAAGTATGAAAATTTGACTTCAAGTAAAAACATGTACTTCAAGTATCAATTTTGGTAAAATAAAACGTTATTTTAAATCTTGGAAATAATAGTCCATTTATATATTTTCTTTAAAAATATAGAATATAATCATATAAATTTAGGCGACAAGAGTAAAAAGCAGTCTATCCTGAACCGAGTCCCAAGTTGATCTTTTATATATAATATAGAAAAAAAAGTTATGTACAATTTAAAAAATAACTTTGTACATGGAATTTTTATTATTATTTTTGTTATTTCAACTATACACAAATAAGTCAATGAAAATAAATTATAATTAATATTTGGAAACAATGATATTATAAATGGTGCATCAGTTTTAAAAACAATTAGCATTTTGATTAGAAAACAGTGAGGAATATTGTACAAGCAATTATAAGTCAAAGCTATGTAACATTTGTAAAATAAAATAAGGAAGAAACAGTATATAACCTGTGAAATCAATGTTCAGCCTGTTATAACTAAAAATATATAAATATATGTAACCTGTGAAAAACCGATTTACCTAAAAAGTATAGCAAATTTGTAGCAAATATATCAACGAAGAAAAAAATATAAATTTTAATATTTTTGTAAGCAAAATACAAGTTTTATAAGAACTATAAAATATGGATGCTTTCATTATTTTATGGTTTTACTCAGCTAAAGTATAGCTCATAGATGAATTTCATCCTTTCATATCATTCATAAGAGCAATTTGACACCCCCAAATATACAAATGAGATACTAAAATCTCGTGTCGTACTTCTTTTCTTTTAATGCCAGGCCATGCATTAAAATAATATAAAGCTCATTTTATAAAGAATCTGCTTGAAGATGAAATAATACTATATATGATTGTTGTGTACTCCTGTTACATTGCTGCGAGATTAAGTAATTTCTTTTACAGTCTTGGAATTTGAAGGTTCCTTTTCTCCCGGAATAGAACAGTGTTGCACAATTTTATAGATAACCTCGTCTCATCCGAGCAAGTCAGATGAGCAGCAACATTAGATATTTAAAGAAATCGCATGCCATTTCCCACGGAATATAGAAAACAAAGTGCAACAGAATATTGTACGGAAAGTAGAATGCCTTGGAACGATAGAAGAACCATGTAATGATGCTTCAAGGTAACAAGTTGACTATTTTATGGGAAACAATGGAATATGTTTAATATGCAGAGTGGCCTATTTTGGCTATTAATACTGCTGCAACTCTTTTTATCTTGGATGAGTCGAAGTTAGACTGATGAATACTGTTTCTTTCCTGAAGAAGTGCAATTGCAGCTTCCAAGGTAGCACTATAAGGTAATCTTCAAATGAATCGTACGAATATTAATAATAAAGCTGAGACCCCTAAATTTTTCTTAAAATGAAACTTAAAAAATTTATGCCCTAACACACATTTACAAGTATGGTAAATTGGCATAAGCTACTGAATATAACGTCATAAATATTTGTTGATTTTTGAATATATGAATTTTGAATTCTTAATTCAGTAACCAGAAGATTTAGCTAAATGTGGCTAATTACTATGACGAACGTATATGAACAATATGAATATGAAAGAAGAGAGCCGCAATTACAGTTCAATATCCTTGCAAAATCCATTTAAAAATTAATTTCAACGAAGTTAGCTCTATGATGATGTTCCTGGATATCATTCTGTACGCAGAATATTCAAACATTTATGTTTCTCTTACATTAGATCGAGGAAGAAATAATTTGAGGTGGACTTATGACAAGATCTTCACTCAATGAATGGTCATAGATGAATTCAACAATTAAGTCATCAAAATGATAGCTGGCGTTGTTTCATTTGAAAAAAAACAAGAAAATCATTAGTGTGCATTGATTAAATTTAAATTCAAACAACTGTCTTAGAAATCGAATTAGAAAATTCAATGGGAGAACCAAACAAAACCTTGAAGACATATATCAATATTTAATTGAAGATATATGTCAAGAAAGAAAAATTTACAATAAAAATAGAATGATTTTTTTTAGTTTTCTGAATTTTATATCTAAATATTTATCTCATATTTTATATCATAAGATTCCAAGGCAATGTTTTTGATGTCTGTCATTCTTAGGGGCATGCAAACAGAGCTTGTGCCTTAACTGCACTTTAGCTTTACTCGCCAAGTTCTAGGAAAGAATATATAACTTGTTCTCTCTATCTGTGGCGAATGAATAATGATTTTTGCATTCTTTTTCTGCCAGAAATCCCATCAGATTAATGGAGAGAAATCTCCAAACTTGGCGATAAAGCCCTCTATTATCAGATAACCTCATAGACCTTAGCGATCTGTCAGCGAGGTCCGAGGAGACAGACTTTCACATTAATCGAGGATGCTGTAGAAATTACGAGGGGACGTGTCATCATGTGCCCTGCCAATGGGGCCCCCAGATATCCAATCCTCCACCCCCTTGTCATCGACGGGTTGCGTCACTGCAAAGCCACTGGGGGGATATTAGATACGGTTGATGTTCAACAGCATGCCTGCGTAATTGGTTCCGAATTGTTAGAACTCGAGTAAACTGTAAATGATTCTTGAATGCCTGTGATCTTCCGTCCATTTTTTTCTTGTCAAATAAGAAAAAAGTTTTCCATTATCGTTCATCTAATAATTTTGTCGTAGTCAACAGAGATAAAAAATACTTTTAATTAGATTTAACCAAATTTTTATGACAAAAAGCATATTATAAATGATTATAAAAAGACCCTCTCATGTAAGAGATAACTGTTTAAACCATCTAACTATCAGTTGATATTACAGTAAGTAATAAATGCAGAAAGAAATTTGTATTCAATAAAATATTACCTTTTTATTAGTTCTGCTTCTACACTGTTTGAAATCGGAAATAATGTATATTTAAAAGATTGAATATTAGAATAGACAAACTATTGAATTTTCCAACAGAAAACCAAAAAAGAAATTTAGAAAAATAGCTTTTCTTTCTTAATTAATTTTTCAACTGAAAAACAACATAATATTTTATTTCAAAGTTTAAGTAAAAATTTTATCTAAAAATATTTTTCAAACTTCTAACAAAACTGTTGATTATTCGCGGGTTTTATTTGAAAATAAAAGTTACATAATAAATTACTTTTCCATTTAATTTACAGAGACCAATTATTAATTAGTGCCTACACACACTTTTAAGAAAAATCTTTAAAAGCAATTTTAAATTGATTCTTATTATAAGGCGTAATATTGTAAAAAATAACTCTTACATAAAGTTACAGAGTCATTAATAAAAATGTTTCATCCAAATGAATAAAGCAAATTCTTAAATGAAGTAATCAACAATCAGCGATTTAAAAAATTTCCTACATATTTTTTTCATATGTTTGTTCTATACTTCTGAAAAATGTATTCTTTTTACTAGATATAGTTTTAAAAAAAACAATTTAATTTATGACATTTTAGTATTACAAGTGAATGATTTCTCCATTTTTTTCTTAACTACTGTTACTAAAAGATTAAACAAATTTGAAAAATTTGATAAACTCATTATTTTCATATTTGAATTTGAAAAAATTAAGGATTTGAACACCATTTAGAAAGTTCCATATTGTTTGTCATCAGATAATACTATATTTATATGTAAATAAGGTATTGGTGAAATATTTAAACACATTAGAAAGATTTTTACTTGATATTAAAGATATTTTTTATTATTATTTTATTGAATAAAATTATATAAACGACAATCATGTATTATTAATTTAACGTCCGCAAAATTTTCAAGTACATTGGTAGTACTGTTGTAACCATAAGTTTTGTGACGAGATTGTTTTAGGAGAAACATTAAAAAAATTATATTGTCATGGAACCGATGCTTTTAAACTGAAACATTCAAAGATTTATAAAAGCGGATATCAAACTAGTAGGATGCGATTGTTCAAAGCATGAAACATCACGGAACAGATTTCATTATCAGAAAAAAGCTTCAAATTACTTCTCGATTATTTCGATGTTCAATTTAGCGCTAGGTAAAAATTAAAATCAAATGAAAGTAAAAAGAAGTGAGGACTTTATGGACAGAAAAATTATTCGAGTAATAAAATTTTTTTCACTAAAAATAATCAAATTATACTTTTATATCAAGTAACATCTGCGTGGGCTTTTTGCAAGGAATTGTGCAATTTTATGGAACTGAGGTTGGTAATTTTAATAACTGGGTAATTGGATGTTATAGTTTGATATATGCTTATAATAAATATTTATATTTTTTGAACTAAATAATTTTTATGAGAATAAATAATGCTATAAAGCATTTAATTGAATGTATAACGAAACGCATCATTTTAAAATTTCTTTTAATTAAATCAAAAATTCAGTAAATAAAAACTTTGATTTTACAGATTATTGAAAAATATTTTGGTAAACTACTTCGAATTTCTTAACAAAAACTTTTAACAATCTATAAAAGATATTGTAATTCGTGAAAAAATATGAGTCTTGGTGAGTCAACATAATTTAAGTTAATTTTATAAGTATTTTTGTTTTCATTTTATGTATGGCTTTTCAAAAATATTTATACAATTGCTATATATTAAAATGTATATCATACTTTATATTGCAAATGTTGAATTCACTTTTATCTATAATCTGGTATAAATACATAATCTTTTAAAAGTTGAGAAAAATGCTAGTCTTTTAAAGTCTAAATCTGGAAGAGATTTTCGATTTTTTAAAAATCCTTTTTGAAAAATGTTCTTAAAGAATTTATTGAAGAATAATTTCGAAGAAAAATGAAAACAATATTAGACAGCAATTCTTTTATCTTGAAAATATTTCAAAAGTATGAATAAAAAAAATTGCGAATGTTACTTTTTTAAAAAATAGACCTACATTTATATAAAAATTGTTTGGAAAATTAAAAACTATTGTAAGTAGGTTGATATAAATTGTTCTTTTGTAGTTCTAAAATTCTATATCTAAAATTTTGAACGGTGAAAAACAGTTTAGCTTTACATGAAAAACAAGTGATAAATATACTGTTAATTTTATGTTCGAAATTATTTTCATTCATTTTACTACAAGTCCCAACAACTATTATTAAAAATTGAAGTTAAAATGTTTGAGAAATTTTAGGTAGAGGATGTAAATCAAAACAAATGGTATGAAAATCTGAATTCTTAAATTCTATATTTTTCGAAGTATTGTAAGTACATAGATTTGTTGATCTATATTTATAATTAATTCCCATAGAATGGTTCATATTCAAATGTAGTTAAAATGGCACAAAGTGATGTATGAAATATTTCGTTCTTTAGTTATGTTTGTTAATACACTACTGGCCATTAAAATTCCTACACCAGGAAGAAATGCAGATAACAAAATGATATTTATTGGACAAATATATTATACTAGAAATAACAAGTGATTAAATTTTCAAAAAATTTGGCTGGATAGATCCTGAGAAATCAGTATTCAGAATAACCACCTCTGGCAGTAAAAACATCAGTTATACGCCTGGGCATTGAGTCAAACAGAGATTGGATTGCATGTACAGGTACAGATGCCCATGCAGCTTCAACCACAGTTCATCAACCGTAGTGATTGGCGTTTGGTGACGAGCCAGTCGCTCGGCAACCATTGACCAGACGTTTTCTATTGGTGAAAGATCTGGAGAACGTGCTGGCCAGGGCAACAGCCGAACATGTTCCGTATCAAGGAAGGTCCGTACAACACCGGCAACATGCGGTCGGGCATTATCCTGCTGAAACGTAGGGTTTCGCAGGGCTCGAATAAAGGGTAGAACCACGGATCGTAACACATCAGAAATGTAACGTGCACTGTTCAAATCACCGTCAATGCGAACAAGAGGTGACCGTGACGTGTATCCAATGGCACCCCATCATACCATCACACCAGGTGATGGGCCAGTATGACGATGACGAATGCACGCTGCCAGTGTGCGTTCACCACGATGCCGCCAAACACGGATGCGACCATCTTGATGTTGTACACAGAACGTGGATTCATCTGAAAAGATGACGTCTCGCCATTCGTGCTCCCAGGTTCGTCGTTAATCACACCATTGAAGGCGCTCTTGCCTATGACGCAGCATCAAGGGAAGCCGCAGCCATGGTCTACGAGCTGAGAGTCCATTCTGCTGCAAACGTCGTCGAACTGTTCGTGCAGACACTTGTTGTCTTCCAAACGACCCCGTTTCTTGAATCACGGCTCGTGACGTGGTTGCACGATCCAATACGGCCATGTGGATAATATGCCTGTCTTCTCGGCTGCTAGTGATAGATAGCGCATGGCATTCCGTATTACCGTCCTGAACCCATCGATTCCATATTCTGCTAACACTCATTGGATCTCGACCAACGCGAGCAGCAATACTGCGATAAGATAAACCGCAATCCCGGTACGCTACAATTCGACTTTTATCAAAGTCAGAAACGTGCTGGTACGCATTTCTCCTTCTTACACCAGGCATCACAACAACTTTTCACCAGGCAACAACGTTGAAATGCAATTTGTGTATGAGGAACCGTCTGAACAATTTCCTCATTTAAACACAATGTAGGTGTCGCTACTGGCGCCTGCTTTGTCTGAATGCGCTGAAAAGTTAATCATTTGCATATCACAGCACCTTCTTCCTTTCGTATAAATTTGCCGTCTGTAGCATGTCGCCTTCTTGGTGTAGCAATTTTAATGGCCAGTAATGTATTTTTAATTATAAAGTTTAATTCTTAGCTGGTTGTCATAGAAAAATAACTTTGACTGTGTAAGAGAAACTTTATTGTTTTTCGAAAGTATAGATTAAGAGTGAAGAATTTTTTTTTAAAACTATGCGTATAAGAAATGCAACTATGCATCTTATTTACTGAAGCGCTCATTTGTAAAAGAAAATAATGCCCAAAAGTAATAACCAAAATAAAATAGAATGCTCGCATTCAGATTGTATTTCAAAGCAACTAACAATAATCTTAGTGATAAAAGTAACGTTGATTAGACTTTCAATATAATCAATGATAAAAATGGGTCAAAATATTACAGAGTATTTTTTAGTCTATATTTTGTAACGAAAGCTTAAGTAAATTCAGATCCTATATTGTTGAATGAAAAGTTGATGTATTTCAATTTCTATACTTCTCTTTCTAAATACCTTTTTAGGTGAATGGTTTGGAATGTATTATTTTTCTCCAATATATAAAAGGAATTAGCGTTAATCTGCGCTTTAGGTCCCCTACTCTGCCAACTTGGCGATAAATTCACCAAGCGTGGTAAACCGGACGTTTTTATACCCAATGAGCTCTTTATGGCAACCTCCGTAGGAAATAATTTGCGTTTTTTCGCGCATGCTCATTAATTGGTTTTTTTCTTTTAGCATTTTCATTGGTCGTTAATTAGTTTCAGTTTGAAAAATCGGTCATTTTCATTGGTTGCTGATTAGTTAAAAATCGTATTCCATTATCGCCAAGGCAACAGCGTTTATGAAAACCCGCCAAGTATGGGACCCACAGCACACTTTCGCCAAGTTGGCAGAGTAGGGGACCTAAAGCGCATTTTCACCGGAATTAGTATCAATTGAAAGTAATTTGTCTGGAATATTACTGATATCGGTATAATTATTCTCTGTTTAGGATCCATTGTAAACAACGACTAGTATAATATCTTGCAACATAAAAGTATGGTTCACAACTGATGAAAATTCCTGGAACTTTACTATTCGAATATATATATATATATATATATATATATATATATATATATATATATATATATAAGTCATTTTTCTAAATTAGTAAAAAAGTTTTTTCTTTTTTTAAACGTTATGTTTTTAAATAAGTGATATTTAGAGAAAATTGCAAACATTTGCTGTACAAAATTTTTATACTTCATTTGCTTACTCTTTATTTTAAGATTTATTATATATTTTACTAAAAGTTTTCAATTTGTATCACACATGTATTATCTATTAAAAGCTTTGAATTTATATTTGTATTATCATTCCAAGTAATTTGTAAGTTTGTAACAATGAATATTTAGTATAATTGCGTAAATCATGCATAAAACCTACTGACTTTCGTCATTTTAAAATATTTCTATCATCAATTAAATGTATTTTTCTCTTTTATTCAAATAATCCATATAAACATTCTGTAAAATTTTTCGATAATATTTTCAAACGGTTTCAAGAAAAGTATCGATATAACAGAATGACATAAAAATCCATATGTTAGAAGCTTTGGTATATAGTATAAATTCGATAATTAAACTTTTCATTATCGCAAATCAAGTGCAGTTCAAATTAAGGGTTATAGACCAATAAAAATATTGGGAAATATCGATCATTCTTTATATTTTTATTACTGTCACAAAACAAAAATGATAATGAATATTTGATTCATATTATTTAAATCACAGTAAGTTTTCATATGAGCATCAAATCAGTGATCATGGCTTGATAGTTTCAGTGCTTCTCTTTGATATATCCATAAGCAATCAAATGTCACATGCCCAGATGACAGCGTTTTCTTCTTTATGTTCCTTCTGATAATGTCAAATTTTACTGACAGTGAGCACTTCTTAAAACTTTAGTTCTTTGGTGTGCTTGATACTGATATTTTCCCAGAAAATTTGATTTTTGATATAAGATTGTCGTTAATGTTTTCGAAAAAAGATACTTCGATTCGAAGAGATAAAAAGATATTTAAAAAGAGATGTTTTCGCAAAAATATGTCATTTAAGAACTCGTAAAAATGCTGCTATAGAAATTTTACTCAATTTCTTATCATTGTTTGGAGTAATGGTGAAAATAAAATTCGTAACATAAGTATGGATAGATAATTTAACTCTGCAACTGGTAACTAGGAGGCGCTTCTTGGTGAATAAATTCTATAAATCACATTGGATTCAATGATTTTAAAAGTAATAAAAAATTTTTTTGATTTAATATATATATAGAACACTCTCTAAATACCTTTGATGAAGTATGGCATAGACTTGAAACGATTCCCGCTTTTGTCACTCAAACCCAGTTCAAATCCATGTTTAACTGGGTAAGGCACGTTTTTGTTGCCTGGAACGACAACTGCTTCTATTAGTTTCACATCCCTGTAAATCTCTTAACTGCTTATAAATTTAAGCATTTTGACTGCATTCCCTACTTTGTTAACGTATAATAAATATCGCTTTTTATTTGCTTTCCTTCACATTGTTTCACTTACTTTATCACTGCTTGGTACAGAACTTTTAACAACTTTTATTACG
The DNA here is from genome assembly GCA_026290005.1 of Latrodectus geometricus. Classification (NCBI taxonomy): domain Eukaryota; kingdom Metazoa; phylum Arthropoda; class Arachnida; order Araneae; family Theridiidae; genus Latrodectus; species Latrodectus geometricus. Next base: position 7,545 of record JAPDSC010035128.1, on the reverse strand, counting down.
ACGATAACTTAAAAGCAAATTTTGATTGTGTAGCTTAAAAATAATTACTATCATTTTCTAGTGTAAGTATTTATACACAGTAATACATTGAAGAGGAGAAAAATTAAATCAAAGGATTGTACATGAAGAGAGGGAAATCCATACCATAGAAAAAGATTTCACAAATGACATTTAGTCTATGAAAATTCAATTAATACATAGTCAAAAATACTTAATAATATAGTCAAAAATATATAATAGTCAAAAATACTTATTAAATGGGCTACATCTATAAAATCAAGAATGTTTTTGACAATTAGTAAAACACAGGCATATTTAGGTGCAACGCTGATTTGTGCACTGTCCAAATAAGAATGGACAAGAAGAGGGAAGCCTGTGACTGCAAATTTCCCATTTTTTTGTGAAGTTAAAAGCAACGAGCAAGCATCAATCAACCAACTTTTCAGATTAGCAATCATTAAAATGTAATTGCCAATCAAAATGTTTGATTATACGGTTGAGGAATATAAGAATATACATCTGATTATACTGATGGGGAGATGAAAATGGACATTAGCAAAACTTAGACACTGAGTGATGCGCAAGTTTGTGCTTCGATAATGTATTGTCCATATAATCCACCACCTTTGTTAAGATAGATCAATCACAGTTGATGACATGATGGAAATAGCAAAACTTGATGCATCACAACAGGTACTTTTCGCACATTCAACAATGAAATTACAACGCGCTTCCATGTTGACAAAGCGATTGCAGATTAATCGAATGTTCAACATTGTATTAAGTAATTGTATTAATGCTTATGTTAAATCGACTGAATCCAAGATTTGCTTGGTAGATAAATCCTATAGATATGAGGTCAGTTTCTATTAAACATCATTTTGTAAAAAAACATAAAAATTCACGTAGCTTTAATCCAACTATTATTATTTACTATATTTTGAAATTTTGATTGATATTTTATACAAAACTATCGAATTTTTTTTGTCAATTATTTTCAATTTTAGACAGACATATAAATATAGTATTATATAATATAAATTGATATACTTTTTGAAAATAAAACTAAGTGTTTCAAAAGTGTACCAAAATTGTAGTTCATTTATCTCTATTGCATTAATTGTAAGTACAATACTAGGAAATCATCAAATTCTGCAGTGAGTTCCCACAAGATGTTACAGTTGGTAAAGATTAAAGTGCGCAATGGAGACACATAAAAAGTAGTTGGTGTCTGCATCTCGGGGAACTTGACGTGCATAAGGGAAGAGATCATTTACAGCTTTTGGGGTTAAGGTGTCGTCATAAAATTTAGTCCTCGGTTTCAAGAGGATCGGCTTTCGTAAATGCATGTTTGAATTATCTCTTCTTGCGGTTTCTAAGAGACAACAGCTTCAATATAGAAGATTTTTCAACATTTGGCTGTTTTTCGCCACCCAGATAAAAAATAAAAAGTGTTATTTTTTAAACTATATTTTTCAGCAGTTGAATTCGGCATTATTTATTTTATTTAAAGACGAGTTACGATTACTTTCTGATACCTTCTATAACAATTTTTAATTTTTAAGACAAAATAAATTATAGCATACCGTAATTGCTTATTACATAAACGCTAATGATGTAACCATTATATTCAATATAAGATAACTTTCTAAACAAGTAATATCCTTATAAATCGATATCTCTTTTATCCAAAAACGTATATGCTCTAAAAAAGCGTTAAATATCTTTACCTTTCAATTATCATTATTTCATTTCTTATTTTATTAAGAAGTTAAATATCTTTTGAATGCATATTTAAATTATTTATTCTTAGAAATAAGTTTTATGATATTTCTGGAACTTCTGATTGTGTATAGGACATTAATTCACTTAGTGATAACATACGGAAGTAATTTATTATGCTAAATAAGTCACGCTTTTAAAATATAATTGCTAACAAAATTTTATTTAGGAATTATGGTAATCTATAATTAATATGAGAATTATAAACTACCTGTTATCAGACAGTGATCACATTAATTTATACGAAATTTAGAAAAAAAAACATGTTTTTGGATTTTGTTTTAAGTTTTGAAAATTATATTAAATTATAATAAATATATTTATTTTGAAAATTATGTTAAGTTTTGCTTTTTTTCAAAAACTTTAAAATACTCAAATTAATTTAAGGTTTACAAGCTTATATCCTAAAATTCGAAAAGCTCACAGACTGTATTTTTTTCAAACTTTCATGTCATAAATTAGTTTGATAACAGGAGATGCTTTTACGATATATTTTTTCTCAATTTTATTGAAACAAACGTTATATATGTATACATATTAAAAAAAAAACTAAAATATACATTCTGTATAGATACTAAATGTCTAAAAATTCCATCAATATTGATGACACTCTTATATTGCTTACGATATTCAAAATTTGCGGTCAGCTTCAACTAAAGTGTCGTATATTTTATAAATTGAAATACAAATATGTAATTGTAATTTCAAAAAATGTATTTTTTAATACACATATTTATTTATTGCATTAATTACACTGCTAAAAATACTTAATGTGAGCCATTTAATTTAATGAGAAAATTTATTTTATTTATTGTTCCTTATCCAACAAAAAATATAGTTATTTAATTTCTTTAAAAATATATAAGCTGCTTAGTGTAATTTGACTTTAATATTTAAAAAAGCGAATATAATCGGATTTTGCACAAAAACTATAATGACTCGTGTGACTAAATTTAATTTTCTATGACTAGAATAAAGTAAAGGATACAAGTATTGTGAACTTTACAATTTAAAACTTATCAGAATAAAATAATTATAACTTGTTGAAAAATATATAAAAGCTCTCTAATATCATTGCTATTCCAACAATATTGAGTTAAGAAAATAATTAACTCATAAAAAAATGTTAAAATCGAATATATTTTCCTTATGATAGTAGAATAAACTTCTAATATTTAAAAATTATACGCTTATAAAGGAACCAACCTTCACTTTGAACAATATAAGTAATTTTTCAAAACCTGTTCTTGAATAAATCTGTTTCTTATGATTAAAATATATAATTCTTTCATTTTTTTGGGGTGCATATTCTATAAAGATGTATTATTATGGGTTAGTTATTTTATGGGATAAGTGATATTCATGAATTGGAAGAATAATTATAGTATTGATTCTCAATTTTAAAATTTTACGTTTAATTTTACGAAATATATTTTTAAAAACTGCTTTCTGAAACATAGTTATTTTTTGTTACATTATTTTTTAAAAAAAACTTCTTGTGTTTAGCAAGCATTTAATAAATTTGGTATGTAAAATTGAATGTTGGCATAAATTTTCGGCTATAATGATGCTGTGTGATCGACAGAAATTTTGATGAATAATTTTGAGAATTTTGTGGTTTTCGCCAGTGAAGTATATTTTTCGCCAAGTTCCCCACTTGATAAATGGGAAAATACCAGAATGAGGACAAAATTTTACGTTTCCAGCGACTCTAATGGGCTCATAAAGTGCAAGCGTGTGACAGGGCGAAAAGAGTTTTATTGCATACCCACCAGGATGATCATTTTCAACCACAGCGGATCGGTTGGCTGATTATTACGACTTTATGGGAACTGGGATTCCTGCACTGATGAGTGAGAGTGAAAAGGAGGCTGATGTATGTTGCTGGATGAGGCGATAATTGTTCCCAATGTTTTACGACCTTATCTTCCTAATGTGGAGCATCTGTACGATGTCATAATGAGAACTCAAAGCTGTATTTTGAAAATGCGTGAAATTAAAAATGACACCCTTCTTGAAGAATGAAGATTGAAAATACTTTTTGAAGTATTTGAAATAAGATACTTGAAAAAAGCATATGTAAATATTCTTATATATGCATATGTAAATATTCTTATGTTTTATTAGTAAATATATAAAATTTAGAAATGGAAATGAAATTATATACACAAATCAAATAAGAGATTTTTTTTTAAATTAAAAAATGTCATTTAAAATTTTAATTGAGGAATCGAAATAAAAAAATATATTTATTTTTTTTAATTACTATTATTATTTTTAATTACTATTAAGATTTACTTATTATTAATGCATGTTAATTAAACTTTGATTAAAATTCTTATTTTTATTTGTATTTGCGCAATTACAACCAACTGCAGTTGGACTTGGAAGTACTGGTGTTCGTTTCATAAACTATATTAAGAATTTCTTTTTAATGTAGCTTCATAGTTTTGAAATTAAAATTTCCTGTTTAAATGCACGAAATTTGCCCATAAAAATCATATTTCTACAAAGCATATCTTAGAAAGAATTGGTCTTAGAAAAAAAGTTTATAAGGCATATGAAACAGTTTTTAATTTCAAAACTAAAAAGGAGGAACTAATTAAATTCTATTTTCCTCTTAAGAATAATTTGCTACTCATTTGCTAGATATTATAATTTTAATTGCACAGTATGATAGCGGGCAAGGTCTTAGAAAAAAGTATGGTCTTAGAAAAAAAGTTTATAAGGCATATGAAACAATTTTTAATTTCAAAACTAAAAAGGAGGAACTAATTAAATTCTATTTTCCTCTTAAGAATAATTTGCAACTCATTTGCTAGATATTATAATTTTAATTGCACAGTATGGTAGCGGGCAAGTAACTGCTGTTGTTGTTAAAAACATTTTTTTTATCCAAACATAATTCAATTTATATATAAAAAAATTCAATGTAAATAAATTGCAATAGATTTATTAACATGCGAGTTATGTTAATTGATAGTTTTTCATTTTAGATCTAAGCATTTTCTAAAGCTGTTTATTTAATAATTTCATTTAAAAATATATTTATAAGATGACTCATTCAAAATATAAAGTATGGTTAAATTAATTCATACAATTATTAATAAATGGTATGATTAAGTTTTAGTTATGTTTTGTTTTCAGAGTACTGCGTAATATTGTAAAAATAATTAAAAAAAATTAAAGTGACTAAACTTTCTCGATATTTTGGTTGAATCGGTTAAATTTTAAAATTGCTAAATTCAAAAACTGATTAAAAGTTGCAATGAAATAAATTATATTATTCTGAGAGTTTCTAATATATTTTATAGTAAGTTTGATATATATTGCTCTTATTCTATAAAAATAAAAAAAAATTGTTAATAGCTTATTAACTATATTTTATGGAGCATGAAATAGATGATTATATATAGTTTATTTCAACTCAAATATCATGGTTAATTAAAAAATAGCTTAACCTAGTTGAACTCATGTATTAATGTAATTGTGAACTAATTAATTGGATTAACAAATTCATAAATGTGAAAACATGGTTTATTTAATTATGCAGATCATTAGTCTAATATTTCTTAAATTTATTTGTGCGTGAAATAAATTAATGACACCAACGGGGTATTTTTCCTAAATACCAACTGTGTGCAGTGGGGACTCCCAAAGTGCATTAATTCAATCTTTTTGATTGAGGAGATTCCGGTGTAAATCAAGCTGGCATTGCCAAGCAGGATGTCAGCAGAAGTAGACTTGGCCAAACAATAAGCGATTTCAATTTTCTAATTTTACGTATATACTACGGTTTTCATAAATATAAAAATCAGAATATTAAAATATAAGCTGGGATTAATATTGCAAATTGAAAGCGTATATATATATATATATATATATATATATATATATATATATATAACATTTACATACTTTCAAATTAATATCTACCTTTTTAAATATTAAAAATAATAAAAAATGCTATTTTTTTTTGGAAAAGAAATTTAAGACAATAATTCGAAAACTTAATGTTCTCACATACAATATAAGAATTTATAAGCATCCACAGAAAATTTCTAAAACTTGTTATTGGTTAAATAAAATTAATGAAAGAATAAGAAGCATGTTATTATTACATGATATATTAATATTTTCTATATAAAAGTTTTTTTTTTTTTTTTTTTTTTTTTTGTAACTTTCAAACTTTATCCTGATGAGGAAAATACATTTTTCAGTTAATTGAAAATAATTTCTTACTCTGCGATTCTTTCAGCAACTTTAAAAAAGCATGCGAAGTGTAGCAAATTCTTCTCCACAAAATTCTCTAAAGTCTTTAGCTTTCTTCAAGAAATTTTCTTAAATAGAAAAGATACATTATATAATTTTTTATAAGTTTAAATAATTAATATTAACATGAGTAGATAATACTCAGATTGAATAACTTATATTAAGTTTAAACAGGCTAAATAAGCTTAGTTATCTCAAAGGTATACTTCTGAAGTTTATATGATAAGCATTTTTGCTATGCAATTAAATAAATTATGATTATTATAAATAAAATGTCAATAACTTTCAGCAGTATTCAATTACAGTTTGTCTTTGATGTATTTCTCAAACATTCACATTTATACTTTATAAAACAGGAAGGATATCTAGGATATTTTTACATGTTACTTGCTCTTATCATGCAACTGAGTTAAGAGATGTGCTGTTCTGACGCAACTAGTGCTGAGCAAACTCCAGACGTCGTCCAGACTATATTGTCACCAGATTAGTCCTTATGGTGACCGGGCATCCTTTTAGCTCGTAACTAACTTGTCGAGACATGGGGGATCGAAGAATGTGGGTGGTTCAAATGGCCCCCAACATTGAACACAAGCCTTGAAGATTAAGCCTGCTCAGACCAAGTGCCAAAAAAGTTTCGGATTACGCACATGTCGCAATAAACTACACTTTTCTTGAGATAGGCCAACGCCGTAACGAACTTGGTGCACAAATTCCGGATTTTTATCTTATTAGAAGCTCCATTTTGATGATCAGAGTGTCTGTCGTAAAAATGAGTTAGTTTGCTTGCCCCAATTGGCAACTCACTACAACTTTCATTTGAAAAGAATGTATGGAAAAACTTAGCAATGATTCTTGATAAGTTAAAAAACAGATTTGGACTAAATAACAAATACAATGTGACACTTAAATGATATTTTTCTTCATATTTTCTTCAAATTTATATTTGTATTTACAAGTAAAGCGTTTTAAATAAATTTTATTATAATTGATAATATCAGCGATAAAGCCCAAAATCATCAAAATGAAAACCACATCGTACAAATTATTTCTCTTAGACTTGTACGATGTGGAAAAAAGGACATTTTTACTATTAATGGTGCATTAAAAATAACTTTTGGTGCTGAGACTAATTTTAGGAAAATAATTCAGTTTGATGCTTTGATATATATATATATATATATAAAATTACTGACTATAACTCTCTTTTCATCGGATAATAAATGAATACCATAAAGGTGCATAAAATTAAACTATATAATGTCTATTATAAGTATGGGTAAATACATTTTATTTACTTTGATAAATGTTTCACCATTTTTATTGTATTTTTACTTACTAAGAGTTACAAAAAAAATATATTACGCTTATTCTCTTGAATATTTTATTATTCATGTGACTAATTTAATCATAATACCAACTACGAGTTTTACAAAAATTTCACTTTTGAAGACATTTGCTGCAGAAAACTTACTTTTTCCATGCATAACATTT
>JAPDSC010035126.1:23550-35033 GCA_026290005.1 Latrodectus geometricus | reverse complement strand
ATATATATATATATATATATATATATATATATATATATATATATATATATATATATATATATATATATATATAACGCTATTTGTCAATGCTAACACGTTTTTTAGACGATCCTGGGTTCAATTTCGGCCACTATGGAATAACGAAAGATGGATGTTGGATGCATGCCTTCTGCCTACATGTCTGTAGCGGGGTTGTGCGTGAGGGTTTTCCGGACGTCTTCCCATGCGACAGGTGGATAAAATATTTTATCTATGGTAGTTCTCCCGAGGGACATACTAAGTGGTAGATATTAATATACCTTAAAATATCCTAATACTATTAGGTTAAATATTACATGGTGACAAATAATTATTTTTACTGCGTTATTTTTGGAATTTTTTTTTCAATCATTTTACTATAATGCACTCAATTTTTTTTCTACTAATCTCAACATATAACAGTTACTAACTGTACAAACATACTATGTACATAACTGTTAATTGCCACTTTCTTAGAATCCTCTGAGAACTTTAACTATATTTCTGATCTAAATTAATAACTTGTCTTCCATAATATTTTTGCATTACTTTACTATCCTTATTTTTAACAATTTGTCGTCTCACTTTCATTTTTTTTTTCGTCTTACACAATATCTAATCAAAAATAGCCTTCCCTGTTGTAAATATACTTACTGTTTTTTTCTATAGTTAATTTATTTATATTTTTAGATGAATATTATGATTTTCAAGTGTACTTGAATATTATTAATTTTTATTTAATACTTTATTACTAGGAAAATGAAAATAATTTATAAGTCTAAATATTTTTATCATTCAATCAGTTTTCATATATATGCTGTCATTTCGCTATTTGTCTTTTTCCGAATGATTGGGAAAAATACTTAGCACCAACAGGACATTTATTAAATACTAGTTATTTGCTATTGAGAATTTTGTTTTTCTATACACAGCGCAAACAAACGTCTCAAATTTCTCCAATCATACTTAGAGAATCCTTTAGGGGACTTTACAAATATTCATAAATTAGGCATAGAGATTAACACATAGTTTAATTTGATATTTCTCTTTCTTTCATACATCACTCTTTTATTGTTGTGAAATATCATAGTTTAAATTAATTTAAATACATCTAGTTCTTAATTAAAAATTAAATACATAAATTGACATACTACGTTATTTTTAAAAAAAATAAATTCATTTTTAATCATTCTCCTTTTGTTTCAGACAAAATCTATTAACTATGCATTTACCTTTGTTGTTATTTTCATTGATTACCTAGTTATACAGGTATTAATAAATTAAAATGCTTACGTTTTGCTTTTGCATTTTCATAGTTTATATGAATGATTTACGTGGGTTGTTCCCCATAATTTTTTTTTTATCTTGTGTTAAATGAATAACTGATATTATAGTAATTAACACACAACAATATAGACCAATATAGACAATACTGATAGAGATATATATCAGTATTTCGTATATAAGGGTATAAGCTGTCTTGAGAAATAATAAATTAAATAGTATATGTCCTTTTCAAAGATAATATGTAAAATGATTTCGAATTAAATTTACATTATTTTGTAGTTGTTTCTCCAACATCGGGTACTGGGTGACTTACCCTTTGCCATAACAAGGTCGGGAACTGCTATTCATTTAGCATTACATGGGTAGGCACCTGTGAACCAAGTCACGGATATGAATAGCATTACCCACGTCACACCACCACAAGCCTGTTTAAAAGGCGGGCCACATTCATACATCATCTCAGGAGAAAGAAAGAAAGGAAAAAAAAAACGTTCATGCCTGAACTGGGATTCGAACCCGAGACCAACAGTCTAGAAGACAGAAACGCTAATTACTAAGTCATTGACCAACCTAATTAATACTAAAATCCGTTGCAGATAACAATACAAACTGTTGTGACAAATTATAAATTAAGCAGTCATCGCTTTTATTAAAATATGTTAAATAATTTCAATCTTACATTTACATATTTTTAGTAATTAATATGGGAACAACTTTTGAATTTTAATAAGTTCCAAAGTCATTTATTTAACATTACTATATGATGAAAAGTAAATGGATGCTTATAAGCAATATGTTAATAAAAACACATTCACGTTTGTTGTTCTAAGGAATTTTCGAATAAAAATTTAAAGCAGTTGCATAGCTTCAAAGAGTAGACTTTAGAATATTCTAGTTCATTTTCCTAATTAATAAAGGAACAATTTCTTTTCCCGCCATAACGTGTGATCAAGAAAGTTTTTAAGCGAATATTCAAATTTATTCCAAGCACGTTACAAAGTTTCGAAATAACTTGGCGAGTATCGCCTTTATTAAAATGCTTAATAACTTCACAAGGGCCAGAAAGAAAACGCAAATATTATGAAAGAAAACATTACAGGGTAGATATTTCAAGGAAGAAGAGGTTTTAGAATAATTTTAACGCCGCGCTTGCGGTTTTAGCTGATGCAACATCTCTTAATGGAAATAAACTGCCCAGAAAACCAAATTTAACTTTGATAAAAGTAGCTTTTTTTTTCAAATTATTTGAAGCGAAATCTTGACTTAGTCCCAAAAATTATTTTGCAAACTGTCCTTATTAATGCATTTTTCAAGAAAATTGGTTGAAATCCTAGTTTAATATTCTATTATTTCTAAACGAAGAGCCTCCTAAAACTAGACGATTTCAATTTTAAAAAGTTTAATCACAGCATTATATTATCTTGCAAGTGAAGAAAGGCAATCTTACTGACTTTGCTTGGAAATCTATTGTAACAACTTGCGAACGCACAGTATAATCTGAGGCCAATAAAATTGATAAATATTTTTAATGCGAAAGCAATAACCTTCGTTTTTCCTTAATTAGATATTATATCTCTCTATTTAATAAAAAAATGTAAAGACTTGTGAAAACAACAAATGAAACATTGTTTACTTAACAATATCCTGTGCACATAATTCGGATATGGCATACATGTATTTTTGAAATTAATCATATTTTTATAAATTTTCCTAAACATAAATATTGTATTTGTTGGGAAAAAAAATTTAATCCAGTGAGAGCATATTAAAATAAAGAAACACAAAACTATTTTAACAATATTTCTTAATTGACAAAATAAAAATAATTACTGTCATTCAAAATTACGATGAAAAAAAAACTGTCAGAATATCCTTCATTAGATACTTCAATTTTTGCCCCTACAAAACACATTTTCAAAAATTTTAAATAGTACAAATTTCAAATACTAAAAAAATATGCTACAAATTTAAATGTCAGTTATTTTTTAAATTATTGTTAAAAATTTAATTTTTAAATTAATATTATTTAAAAAGTTAGAAAAACATAAAACATATTTTGATAATGTTGAACAATTACACTAGCTTAGGAATGAAAACATCATATATAGCAGGGGTGGCCAAGACGTCGACCGCAAAGACATTTTAGGTAGTCCACGTGACCATCACAATAACGACCTCGGATATTAACAATTTAATTTATAACTTATGACATAGAATCTATGAATAACTTAACACAAAAATTTACTACAGTCTACGATTTAAAACCCAAAACAAACTGCGCAAAGATTTATGATTTATGGTTTACTATTTAAAACCTAAAACTGACATGATGAGCGTGATTAAAACATTAAAAAAAACTATAGAAGGGTATGCATCTCAATTAAGAAAACATGAAATGAGAAACTTCAAAAACATGGAGGAAGAGTGCATCCATAATCCAAACTGAGACTTCGAAGATTTCGCTTAATACTTACTTGTTTTATTTGAAGAATTTGAAAGAAGATTCGCTGAATTAATTAGGTTGAAAGAAATACTCAATTTTATGATATTTCCATTTAATGAAAATGTCAACATTGATGGAGTATCTGAAAAAATAGGACATTTAATAGATATCACATCAATCACGGTCGAGGAATAAATTATTAAATTAAGATGCGATATATTTCTTAAATCCAGAGCATATTTAGCGATACTTATTTTTGGAAATCAATATCTGAGGAAACATTTTCAAATTGATTTTGTACTTGAAATCATACTTTGGATCGAAATATCTTTGCGAATCTGCTTTTTCAACCATGAACAAAAAACAAACGCTGGTCTCATTTAACAGATGAATATTTAATTTTGTGTTTATGCATTGCAATTAGCTCGTACCAGCCGCAATATGATAAACTTGTCGCAGATATACAGTGCCAAATTTCTTCTAAACTAAGTGAATAGGATGGTCAGTTTTTGATATATGAATACTTTGATTATTTTCGTCAGTAAATTTTTATTTTGTAAATATAAAATTGTTTAAATAAATATTAAATATTAAATAAATTTCAAAATATTAAATACATTAAATATAATATTTAATATTAATATAATTAAATAAATTAATTATAATATTTAAATATAAAATTTATAATATTAAATAAATTAAATAAATTTAAATTTTAAAATGTTTTTATTAGAAAAATTACATAATTTACCATATTTTCTTGCTACTGAAAATAAATATGTACGTTAATTTAGCTCTGCCATTGGTAGACCGCCTTATATTTTTTAAATGTGGAGTAGATCCCGGATCCCAAAAGTTTGTCTACCCCTGATATATAGAATATGTAACGTAACGTAATCGTTCGGTGCATTAAATCTTAGAATAAATTTAGTCATAAATACAAATTAATGTATTATATTTCATCGGCATAATTTTTTTCTTTTTATAAATAATTTCTTATTTATTGAATTAATTTTCGTTTATAGTTTAGTAAGTAATAATTAAGTAAAATTTGGAATTTTTAAGAAATAATATATTTCAACTATAAAATTAACTATTAAATTATGTTTAAAATATATAATGATTTCTATGTATTACAAATATTAGTTGAAAATAAGTTACGTATAGATTATCTCCAGCTTGTAAGATTACAATACCAGGGATTCCTTGATTTTCTTATTTAGTAATTATTTTGTGGGACGCGTTGGCCTGGCTGGTTAGGGACTCGTTACCAGAAGGTGGTGAGTTCAAGTCCAGGCTTATCCAAAGTTCCTTCATGTTAACTAACATGGAATGGGGCACGGAAAATATGAAGGGGTTGCAATATCCACCCTGTTCCCATTCCAAATTAATACCTCTAAAGGTGGCAGGTGCCTTGTGTCAACCTTGGATTCCTATCTTAAAATTGGAAGAGGGTGGGACCCACAGATGGTGCTGGCATCAATGAACCAAAGTCGTACTTCCACCCTGGTAGGGTAAGGCAGGCCGCAAATTCGTAGATGATCGCATGAGACATGTATCGAGAGACAAGCCGAAGATCTCGCGAGATTCACATGAGGCAAAATGACGTCACACATATCTTAACTACGTCAAAAAATGGGCGGAGTGCGAGACAAATGTGGATATCGAGCTGGTTTGAAATATCTGGCAACTTTCCACGAGACATCACTAATTTCAATTTCTGCAGAAAAAATATACCACGTTGATATCGAGAGTACTAATTATTACAAGTTTAAATTTGAAGAGGAGGAGTTAATTATAAATCTTTATAGAGGTAACAATATTTTTTTTAATATTGCAATCGGAAATGGAACCGGAATGTAAACAATGAGAATGTAAACAAATTCTCATTGGTTTAAAATATCCATGACGTCAGATTACAACGTTATAACTACGTCACCTTAAGACCTCCATCAGACGGGGTTTGTATACCATAAGACGGTGTCTCAATCGGATGGTCTACCGAGTTTGCGGCCTGCCTAAGGGGTTGCTCTGCTCAAAAGTGGAAGATCATATCTGACTTCATTCTCCCAGATCCTGACGGGCTGGTTTCGCCAATTGTCACATCTAACAATTATTGTTTTTATAGAGAAATTTTTTGCACGTTTGTATATCAAAAAATATTTATTTAATTATAGATAAATTTGCTAATAATTTTATCATTTCAATATCTGCTTTGTAATCAGTTATATCATTTAAAGAATATATTTTTATTAGTTTTAATTGATTACAGTCGCTATTAAAAATGCTGCAAGGTTTTGCTTCAGTCTCAGAATTTTAATGAAATTAATATTAAAAAAAATCGTGGCAGTATTTATACCATGTGAAGTGTACCTGAAAATCCACGTTCTTATGGCCGATTAATTACTCGATTGTTTTATTTATCAGTTAACCTTTACTCGAATAATATATGAAAGACACATATTATGTGATTCTCTATGAAAGTTATTTATTTAATATTCTGAGAATAAATCGATATTTGCTATCCTTTTCATAAGATATATAAAACTGTTTTTTGTTAGAATTAAATTTTATTTCTATTTCTTTTTTTCCCCCAAAAACTCTAATACATTTTGAATAATATTTTTCAATATTTTCTTAGTGCCAGATATATTTTAATTTATTAGAATGAATTTACTTTTTATAGTGAAAATAACAAATAACAGTAATCTAAATATCTGTTCATTCAAATATAAAAATAGAAAAGCAAATGTAGAAGAAAATGAGTGAAATTAAAGTAATTTAAATGTAAACTTAATCATGCCAAATTCTGATTTTGCGAAACTATTATGATAAAGCAGCAACTTTCAAAAGAGTTTTGTTTTCTAAGGATTAAGAAAATGAAATTAAAATTATGATTTTCTTCGATAAATGTAACTATGCATTCAATACAGTTAAAAGAAATATAAATATATTTTCCCTTAAAGTTCGTAAATAATTAAAATTATACTGGTAAATTTAAAATCAATTTTTGTGCTATTAAACTTGAGCCTTCTTATACTATATTCACCCATATTAATAGCTGAATATGCAACGGCCTTGAATTTAATAAAATGTGATTTCATTTTACAACGGAGGAAGTATTTATGTAATCCTTTAAAACTCTATTAACTAAAAAAGTTGTCAATTTTTTTTTTCTTTTTTCAAAAAAAAAAATGATAATAATATAATAATAATAATAATAATAATTTTTGTTATTTGAAACAAGATAAGGTCAATAATTTTTATACTAAATAACTATAAGTTCTAAAAATATATAACTATAAGCACTAAAATAATTATATTACATTATAGTTTAAACTTTAAAATTTGTTGATTTGATTTAGCGTAAAACGCTGTTTTATATTTTTCAAAATTTAACTTTTACACTATTAGCTATAAAACTCGATCAATTACTTCTCTAAAAGAATATAAAACATGAAGTTGTTCCTTTTTCCTCGTGATCATATTATTTTACGACACATAAAAAATTCAAGAAAGTCAAGTAATAACTTTTATACAATATGCTGAATGCGAGTAAGAAAATTGCTCTGTGCCAAGTTGTTTCTTGTGTTGTAGCAAAATGAAATATTAGATGGAGTATAAAACGGCTCGGAAATGAAAAATAAATGTGAAATTCACATTTAAAACAAATCTGTCATTGTTAATAGAAAAAAGTTACTTTTTCTGTGAAATCTGTTTTTTATTGTATAAAGATATAAATAAATGTAAAATGTATATTTTTTAAAAATATATCTCATATTGTACAAGAAATACTTGAATTTGCTTAGATTTTCCTTTTTATTGGGATATTTTTAAGGTTAATCTATTATAGGAAATCTATTCATTCAAAGTCATTAATTTTATGATAATTTTATGTTAAATAAAAATGTATTTCTACTCCATAATAATTATTTGCTTGATCTGCATATTATATTTAGATAAAACAATAATTCAAACACATTTCACGCAATTTTAAGTTAAACAACGAATAGACTATGTTACATACCTTACTTATAGATGGAATTCTAATGAAAATACCATAATAATTTACACGATAAAAAACAGCATGCTACTTTATATTGAAAAGTAAATATTTTTTTATGTCCATTCTTGATGAATCACTTATTTGCAGTTATTTGCAGATCCTCTTTTTAATATTCCTCACGAACACATTGACGATAATTTTCGATGTAGAAAAGTACAGGAATGTCGAACAATATTGTCACTCCAATGATACAAGTGAAAACACAGGAATTCTCTTATTTCTCTCTCTCTCTCTCTCTGTCTCTCAAACTTATATTTCCCAATACAACTGACTCATAACCATAGAATACAAAATCAAAAATAAAAGTGGGAAAGTAATAAATGTTTCTGAACTCACAAAGAATAAACGGTTTTCTAAGTATTTCGTAAATGAAGATATTACTTAATATCTCAATTTGAAAAGTTCAATGGCACTAAAAAAATATCTAGTGAAAGACTATTCCACTAGTAAAAATATTTAAAAATTCTACATATGCACTTTCATGATTTTTTCGTGACAATGGGAATGTTATAATCCAGAACTAAAAATTAGTTTTCTTCTAAGCAAAACTTTATTCGCAGTCACACTGATAATAATTACTTCAACTGTAAGCTTTTGCTTAGGTTAAAAAGAAAGCTTTGTGGTTTCTATGAAACACACACAAAATTAACATGCTGCACTTCAACTAAATCACTGCTAGCTTTAGAACATTGTTTATAAACTTCGCTAGAAAAATTTGGGATATTCCCAAATATAGTAATCCTTGGCTCTTATTGGTCAAATCGACTCGAAAATTCGAGAGTTTTGACACCAAAATGATCGCCAAATGTTTCCAAATTGTTTTAGAATTCTCAGACTTATTTCGTAGCTTTGATAACCATGATTTTCCTAGAACAAACGTTATTCAGACAATAATTTCCCAAATTAAATAATTATAACATACTAAAACTAAGTAATTTATCAGAAATATAAGACATTCATGCAAACATATACACTATATATTTTTTTCCTTAAAGTATAAATTGGATAACAAATGTCAGTGAAATATAATAAAAATCGTATCGTATGAAATATAACTAAATAGAGATGCAGTTTGATTAAATTTATATGTTTTTAAGAGATTAGGGAAAAAAAACTTAATGAATTTTGGCACTGAATTATGAAACGACATAATGAAACTATTCATTCATGATGCGTTGACAGATTCTGCTACAATCAGAAAAAAAGTAAAATAAGTGTTTTAAAAGTTTATCAGGACTTCTATTTCTTGATAGAAATTTTTTCTCATGGTTTTGATTGATGAACAAACATTGAATTATTGTTGGCATTTTTATTAAAAATATCTCCGATCAAGAAATAATGAATTTACATGGTTGGACTATTAGTTGATCGAATTCTTGCAACACCATGAGCAACTAAAGAATGGATTTTAACCTACCCATTAATGTGTTATTTTTCTGACATGCACAAATCTTCCGATTATATTTAAACAAATACAAAGTAATTAATGCACAGATTTAATAAATATTCAAAACATCACATAAGATTATTTTAAATAAAAAAATGATGATTTTTGTTATTTCTGAAGTTAATAACTCACAAAATATGTAAAGAAATTGAGTAAAATCAAGTCAATGTTTAGATCATCATCTTAAGAAATACATAAAAATTTCCCCATACATTTACCAAAAACGAGTTATTTTCTTTTAACCTTATTTTTCTTATAAATCCGTGGTATTTATATTTTCTTCTTTAAATTCATAAAGAAAGCTCTGCATCTGAAAGGTATTATCTATCTCAGCAGAGAACTCGGGAGGAATGCATAAGTAACATTTAGCGCTTGTTTTGATGATATTCAGCTCTATCAGACTCAATTTACATATTTTTACGCCAGCTCCGTGACTTGGAAATATTAGTTGCACATTTTTATCTCTCTTTTGTCATCTTCTTGATAAGGAAGCATAAAAGGAATTTACCTTTTTTGGGATTTACTTCTTGATTTTTTTTATAAATCCGTATTATAAATTGAAGGACCTGGCAATCCATTGAAAATCATTAGGTTACATTTTGTTATGAGTCAATTTTAAATTGCACGGAATATCTGGTTATTTTTCTAGTTTCTGTGTTTAGTAGGAAATAAAAACGTTCATAAATAATCAGCATCTTGGACGCCATGAAGTAATTTTGTGTTGTTTAGAAATTCGAAGGCTTGAACTTAATTTACATAAAATGAAACAATTGCGTAGAAATGAAATTTCATAACATGTGAAATGTAGCTCTTTGTTTGATGAAGTCTAATTTATGATTAAAAAGATAATAATTGAACTATTTATAATAGTTCAAGAGAAATTATCATAAATAATTCAATAAATTTATGACGTTTGTCGATATTTCTTCAATCAATGGATATAAGTGTTTGGCAATATATTTCAATTTCACTGAAACTCCACATTTTTCAATTTCTTATATTCAGGTACATAACTGATTTCATAAAGTTCATCCTAAAAATATTTTTAAGAATATATATGGCAAAAAGTATACTGGACCTAAAAGCTTAAAATGTGTGTCTTATACTTCTTTTTATTTTGTCACTAGTTCCTTCCGATTAAAATTTAATCGATAAATATTCATTTCATCTATAAATAAATATTTATTAATATGTAACTTATAAATATAATATTTAAATTTAAAAACAACAAATTGTAATGTAATTTATACATTTTTGGAAATTAGAAGCATAATTTACTCTTGTAATAATCAGTGATGAAAATTTTAGAAATGAAAAGTTCTACTAGATAGAAAATAGAACTTTTTATGAGGATGTCAATTTGAAATTTTTGTTAGATAAAGAATATGTAGTCAAAGTTTTATCTAAAATATACACAGCTTCTTTATGATTACTTCCAATTTTTGAATTTCGATAGCTTTGTCTAAAAACAAGTTTTTTCATATTTTATCTACAAAATCGTTATTTATAAAATTTCCTACATTGCTTGATTTAGTCTAATCAAGAATCTAGTATACATACTTGATAACGTTAGAACGCTAATATATTTATAATTATATTTTATGCTCTTTTTATCTCTAAATTCATTTTTCAAATACATAAGGGAATATTACAGTCATAAATTTATTTTAATTAGGAAACTATTTAAGAGTAATACTTGTGATAATCTAAATATATTAGTTTGGGGAAAAAGTGATCCATTATTTTTTCGATAGACGTCTGTAGTGATCGATATCTCGTGAGGTATATATCAATTTCAGATTTATGCTCGTTGGAAAGCTGACACTTGACACTAAAATATTCTCTTGCGGTTTTTTGTTTGATTAATTCAGTTACGAGTACAAGGTTTTAAAAATGGAATACAACAAACAGAAAATTCGATACATTTTCGTTTTTCTCTTGTAACGGCGGAAAAGATAGCCGGGTGGCTAAAATTGTGAAAGGTGTTTATCGTCCTATATGACTGTAACAACCAGTTACGTACAATTTTGGTTTCGTCGTCTCCGTTCGGGTATTTTTGATGTTAGAGATGTACCTCGTATGTGGATACAGCATTGTCAAAAATGTCTGTAAAATATCAAAAATGGTCGAAGTTGACAGCAAGTCAGCAGTAGTAACGCGCAAAACCTAAAAATCTACATGAAAACTGTTTTAAACCTTTTTACAAAGCGAATCCAAAAGTA